>JBBPTZ010000785.1:0-15085 GCA_038094315.1 Phylloporus cf. tubipes
CTTAGGTGCTCTCACAAATGTGCTGTCTGGCATTTTTAAAGGAGATACCATAAGTTTGGGTGTCTTTTTTTTTGGAGCTAAGTATCCAGGTAACTTTAGGTGTGTGTTGCACCAGGATTTAGCAGCTTTTGAAGAATGCTCAAGGCCAAAAGGGCTGGGACCCCAGCATCTGGGAGCTCTGGATCTGATCAAAAGTCCTCAAAAGATCCTTCTGTTGTCTCCTCCCCTTTAAAAGATCTCACAATGCTGCTAGGCCTGCTCAATGGGCACTTCAGTGAAGCTGCCTATGGCAATGCAACTGACATATGCTTCTTAGCAGGTAAGGCAGCCCAGATGCTAACAAAGAGTAGCTTATGGCTTTGTAACTAGGCAGCAGTGCTTCTCAAATCAAACTGATACATTTTCTACATCTCCTGCATCTCAGTTGTTTATTTGTGGCCTGGCTTGAGGCTACAAAGAAGGAGTGCCCAGAAGAGATTATTGAGGCTCAAATAAAAAGAGTAGGCTTCAGGCACCACATTCATGCAATAGCAGCAGCTAATATCTCCTTGCAGTTCCTCCACTTTTTAAGTGGCTCAACCAGTTATGGCAACTTGCATGGCCCATCAAAGAAGTCCCTTTAAAGGGGGCTTGTGGCAGTTGCAAGGAGCAGTGAGGTTAGAGCAAAGTTGGGGGAGTGGTGTTTGAAACCCCCCCCTCATTTTCTGGCATCATGGTCCCTCCTCCAGCAGATGGTGAAAGCTGAGAGGATTTTGCCCACATTGTTGACCTCATGAAACAGAATGCATAGCATACTTAGTTTTCATGCACACACTTACTGTAATATCTCAATTTGCAATGCACAGCACCTGCTTCATGTGTCCCTGTCCTGTTCATGTTACGATAGGCCTGGGTAGGGGCTAGCGTAGTCTCGAGGGACCTGAAGGACCAAGCAGGGGCGAAGTGTCCTAGGGATTTCCTAGTGACAAGCAACTGTTGCAATACGCAGGGAGTCGGGGAACCTCAAGGGCATTGAGGCGACGAAGGATGAAGGGGTGTTGCACAATGACGGTGGTCAAAGCAACACAGAGACCGATCAGGAGATGGTCTAAGACTCAGTGAGGACAAGGCCCTTAGCACGGCTAAGGGAGTTGGACAAAGGAGCGCTTGGATTCAGGTGTAAGTACAAGAAAGACAAGCATGAGAGATAAAAGTACAGAAATGATGGATTTATATATGAAGAGGAAAGGTGATGACATAAGCTGAGAAGGAAGGTCATAGAACGTTATGAAACGTTTATGACAAAGCGTCTAAGATAAGAGATAAAATGGAGCGAATGGAAAAAGGCCAGTTAGCATGCAAATGGTGATTGGGAGATAAAGGATACGGGTATGTTAGTAACCGGCCGAGAGGAATGAGCATCCAATGCATCACTGGAATGGGCTATGAAGTACAAGGAGACAAGCATATAAAGGAAAAAAAAGGAATCGTAACAGTCCACCCCTACCATATCGTCAATGGCAACAGTGTGCTCCTGTCCTGTCCACCTCCACCATGCCAATGGTGACACTCCTGCTATCACTGCATCAACAATGATGCAACCCCCACCACCTCATCGATAATGCCCCGCCTACCACTGCATCAATGTGTCCCACTGCATCAACAGTGATGATGGATGCCCCCCAGTGTCGCCAATGACTGCCCCACTGCCACCATGTCAATAACAATGCACCCCTGTCCCACCCATGTCAACAACACCGATGATGCACCTTGTCTGCCCCCCACCGTGTCACCCTTGTCGATGGTGTGGCACAGTGGGATTTTATGCAGCATTTGTGGGGACTCGAATGCCTGCACCCACCATGGCGGGCACAGGCTCAACAACAGGCAGTGGCAGACTTGAGCATTTTGTGCTCAAAAAACTATCAGGGGCAGTCTGGGTGGAGCCTACGTGATGCATGAAATGTCTAGGCTTCTTGTCATGGACTGTGCCACATCTATGGCTGTTTCCAGGAGTGAATGCTCCCCCAGTGACTCCATCTCTTTGCTTTTGTTGCAGATTAGCACTGGAATAAATACAGAAACAAAGGATCAGGATCTTTGGGTAGGGGCCATGCTATGGCTTCATGACACACAGTCAATGACTGCATAATATGCACTTCCCTGGGCCAGACATTTGGCCAACTACTTCATCCATGCAGGCCATCTTCGTATCAAGGATTTAAAAATGAGTAAATTGCTGAAGAACTTTATTACAATAGACATGAGATGCCTTGCATTTCACTTTTCCGGTTCTGCACTCAAGCCCCTCCTCAGGAAGCTCAGCAATTAAAGCCCACCTGTATACCTAGGCTTGTAGACCATGGTGAATCTGTGTAAACCTTATTGGAAATCCAACACCAACCTAAATCTGTCCCATACTCATTTGTGCATGTTTATCATCATCACAGACACATCAAATGCTGGAACATATCTCAGTTTATCAATCATGACAAACCTGCACAAACATGATTGAATGCATGGTACACACATACCCAAGGCATCCCAGGTATATTCCAACACATTGTCTGTTTCTATCATTTGCTATGATATTAAATAGTACTAAATGATATATGGGTTTCTGATGTCCTTTATCCACTGCTTGAATACCATACAGAATGTGTCTGTGAGTGTGCCCATTGTCTGTAACTCCAATAGAAAGAACTTCAACCAGATATTCATTGTTGGCATCCACTTAACCTCATTAATGAAGTAATGTGGTTGTCCCTTGCAGGAAGAGTCAATCTTGATCCCAATATCCATTCTACAAAAGACCACAATGAATGATTTCCCTCCAGATTTTCATGTTTGTCAGATGATGAGCTCCTTCCATGTGTCTGTCATGAAACTATAATATTCTTTTTTTTCTTGTTGGTGAACCACTACCATCCCATTTTGCAGATGTGTTATCTTGCTCTGCAGGCTGAAGAGTTTCAAAGGTTTCTCTTTCTTCTTCACAATCTTCCTGGTAGTCAAAAGTTCCATTAGCCATCTGTCTTAAAAATAGAAAACATTGCTCACCATATTTCATCAAGGGTTAGAAATGTTTCAATGAACTCTTCTGCCCACATTCCATTGGTCTTGTAATATGCATGTACCACTGAGATTATCCTTTCTCCTACAATGAATGCCCTTCACTCATCCTGGAGACTTGGCATGTACTCCTATACAATCCAGAACTCCTTGTCATTTACCTTGGACATCAAGTAAGGCCTGTTACAATTGCCCTATTTTACCCCTATTTTTCACTGATTTTCCTGGCCTCTTACACACCATATTGCATTAACCATGCAATATCTACACTTATCCTGATGTCTAAATCCCGATCTGGACTTAGCCAACTATAGTCAGAACGAGTTATTGAGGCAATGCACAGCAGTGCAAGGCTGTGCAAATACCTGTGCTAAAGCAGTGCTCATCCAGCCCCTATGGCAGTGTTCAGCTGTACCTGAGCAGTGCAGGGCTGTGCAAACCTTACCAACCTCAAGGACGCTGCATGTCACAGATAAGTACCTCATGGTAATCCTCATGGCTGACTCATCTTTCCCGATATGGAAGGCGAGTATGAAGCACCAGTCAGAACTAGTCAACATGACTCAGAAATACTGGAGCTACACAACAGATACCAGTGTGCACCCTAGTTATAGTAGTTCTATTGGATGCATGTGTACTCCTCATGTTCACCGACATAGGATATTGTAGATGTAGCATACATGAATGTAAACACTAGAATAGTATAAAGACCAAGGGCAAGCACTAGGGATTTTCCCCAGTCTTGTTCTCTTGGAGATTTCCTAGTCCCTACTAGCGTCTTCAATCTACTAGGCTTACTACTTGCTCTGGTAAGCAATCGGTCCTTAGGGGCTAGTTGTTTCAGCCACCATGAGCTTGTCAATCATCATGTCATTGTTTGATGCATTGTCACACATTAGCAAAAGTGGACTGAGTCTGTGAGCATTGTGTGACACTGTACAATGTGCTACAGTGGTCACAATGTCACAAAAAGGTCCCCCTCTGTGCAATGGATTACAGAGATGGAAAAGCTGTGCAGTCGCCACAGTCACAGCCTGTCTGTGAGCACCACACAACCCCTACAATATACTACAAAAGTTTTTTTTTTTTTTCAGGCCCACACTTACTTCACTCAAGTAGTAGAAAATAAAAAGTATTATTGTATATAACTAAGTACATGAGTGGAAGACAAGTGCTACAACAACACAAAGATCACTGTTGTGATCTTCACATCATCATCATCGACATGGTAGTGGTGGTGGTGGCATGGTGACCACCACTGCTGCTGTGTCATCCTTGTTATTGTCGACACAGTGGTGCTGGTGGTGTGGTGACTGCCACTGCCATGTGTTACACTTGACCCAAGGAGGGGCAGGCATAGTCCTGTGAGACCTGAGAGAAAGGGACGAAGGGTGAGGAGTCCTAGGGATTTCCTAGTGACAGGTGTCTGTTGCGATGCACAGGAAGACAAAGTAGTCCATGGGGATACCGTGGACTCGAGAGACAAAGGGGTGTTGTGCAACGACAACGGTCAAAGCAACACAGAGGTCACTCAAAAGTAGACCTGGGACTTAGAGAAGACAAAGCCTAACAGCAGGTTAGGGGCCGGACAAAGGGGTGCTTGGATTCAGGTGGTAGTACAGGATACAAGGCAAGGGAATACAAGTGACTATGGTGAGGGCTAAGTACTGTTGTACAATGTTGTCAAGGGTGTCTTTCTTGTACATAAAGGTAAAACACGAGTCGAAGTACGAGCAGTGGTATACGAAGAAGTTGGAGTAACAATAAGCTTACTGAGACGAGATACATGCCCAAAGGGGTCAGAGGAAGTGTCTGTGAAAAGGAGTATAGCAGTAGAAGGAGACAACATAGGGGAAAAGGGACAAAACGTAACATTATCCCCGGGATACGATTGAGACACCAAGCTCAATCAAACTCAAGCTCCAGGAAGAGATAAGCGTAGGAAGGGGTAGTTACTGGTCAAAGGTGAGTGAGAGCACCCGGGATGGCATGTTCAGACCATGGAATGGTCACCCAAGGTAATGAGAGCAGCAACAAGGAAGAACGAGGAGAGGGGAACCAGTCCCAAGATCCTGGAAGATCAAGCGAATGGATCAGCTGGTGAAGCAGAGCATACGTGGACAAGGTGGAGTAGAATAGGCAGGTGAGAGTGATGGACAATCCATGCAATGGATCAGGGGTGATCATCAGATCAGTGAGTTGGGCACCGAGGCCAGGTAGCGGTTGCAAAGCACAAAAGAGAGCAACAGTTTACCAAAGTGGTGGGTAGCGTGGATAAAACGCGGTAAAGAGTGGGAGTTCATCTATAAGATGGGAAGAGAACAAAGAGGAAGCTAGCAAGGACAAGGCTAGAGATGCCAGATAGACAACAAGGACTTCTCTGTTTCTGGTTGGAAGGCCAGGGGACGAGTGGACTCCCATCAGGGTTCGTCTTCATGGCGGGCAATGGGGTCATAGGTTCAGTGATGATGGACTGAAAGGATAGGACATTGACAAGGGGGAGGAGATAGATGAGGTGGTGAATGAGGACATGGTGGTTGTCAACGGATTGGGCGAGTTTTCAAGGTGGTGATGGAAGGGGGCGATGGAGCAAAGATGGAGGGGTGGAGGTTCTTATAGTCAGCTAGAGCAGACTTGGCATGTTTCAAGTCCTGCTTGGGGATCCATGAGTCTTCTTTGGCCGAGTATCCCTTCCATCAGATCAGGAACATGCAGGAGGACAGAGCTCCACGGTGGCATAAGATACGCTCAATCTCGTACTCTTCTTCGCCATCTATTAGGTCAGGTGGCGGTGCAGGGAAGTTCAGACTGTGGACAGGGTTTTTGTGATAGGGCAATAACAAAGAAGCATGGAACATGGTGTGGATTTCCCACATCTTCAGCAGGCAGAATTGGTACATGATTGGTGATAGTACCTTAGTTATCGTGAAGGGCCCTTCTCATTTAGGTGCGAACTTTGGATTTGCGACGGAATGGCGGAGATTTTTGGCTTCGAGCCAGACCTTGTCACCTAGAGAGAAGGGGGAGAATCCTCATTTGGAATGGGAGGCCATGACTTGGCAAGCAAGCTCATGAGCGGCAAGGGCTTCATCACGGGCGGGCTTCAACCGCAGGTAGGGGGGAATCGGCTAGGATGGAAGGTAGGGCACAGGGTTCAAAACCCATCATGAGGAAGAATGGTGATTTGCCGGTGACGGAGTGAGGACGGTGGTTGTGGGCAAATTCAGCATGAGAGATCTTGTCAGCCCAGGATGTCAGGTTATTACCGCAGAAGATGCAGAGATAAGTTTCAACCTCTTGGTTGACATGTTTGATTTCCCCATCACTTTGAGGGTGATAGGCGGTAGAGAGGGAGAGATCATAGTTTAAGAGATAACCTAACTCTTTGGCGAAGAATGTTACGATTCATTCCTTTCTTCTTCTTCCCCTGTTATGCTTGTCATCCTTGTATCTCCTAGCCCACTTCAGTGATGCGTTGGACGCTCATTTCTTTCAGCCGGTTACTATCATACCCATATTCCCTATCTTCCAATAGTCATTTGCGCACTAACCGGCTTCCTTCCATTCACCTTTGCTTATCTCTTATCACAGACACTTTTTCACGAATGTTCCCTAACATTCCGTGATCTTCCATGCCTGCTTATGTCATCCTTCTACCCCTTCGTATATAAACCCGCCTCACCTGTACTATAATTCCCCACGCTTGTCTTTCTTGTACTACCACCTGAATCCAAGCGCTCCCTTGTCCTGCTCCTGAGCCAGTGCTTAGGCCTTGTTCCCTCTAAGTTTTAGGTCTACTTTTGAGTGACCTCTGTGTTGCTTCAACTGTCATTGTTGCGCAACACCTCTTTGTCCCTCGTCTCCCTGCATATCGCAACAGACGCCTGTTGCTAGGAAATCCCTAGGACTCCTCACCCTTCGTTCTTTGCCTTTCACCCCTGCCTTCAGGCCTTACAAGACCCGGGTCAAGCATAACAAAGGACGAAGCGAATTGAGGGCCTCGGTCAGAGATGATTTTGTCATAGAGACCAAAGCGGAGGTAGACTTTGTGGAAGAAGAGGGAAGCAACCCCCTCAGCGGTGATGGTTTTCTTGGTGGGGCAAAGAATTACCCCCTTCATGAGTCCATGGTCGACCATGACCAGGAGAGAGTCAAAGGAAGATGAGGGAGAGAGATTGGTAATGAGGTCACAGCTGACTTGTTGGAAAGGGCACGTGGACAAGGATTTAATAGGTGTGACGGGGGGAACTGTGGGGTGTGTGTTAGCTTTTGCCTGTTGACATTGGGTGCAGCCTTCGACATAGCGGCGGATGTAGGAAGCAAGGCCAGGCCACCAGAATTCGGCGGCAACAAGTTGGCGGGTTTTGAGGTACCCGGGGTGGCCAGTGGTTTCGTGGTCATGACATCGCTGAAGGATGGAGCAATGAAGGGAGTCGTCAGGGGGAACGTAGACGCAGTCGTGATAGAGAAGGACTCCATCACGAAGTTGCCAATCGGCAAGACGGGAGTGGAAGGCGGGGGAAATGTGGCCATCAATGGCCTGGAGCACTTGGAGAATGAGGGGGTCATCTTTCGAGGACGATTGAATGTGGTGGGCCATGGTGGCGTCGATGAGGTTGACAAAGAGGGATGGAGGAAGCAGGGTGACACCAGAGTTGTCATCGTTGGGCAGTGAGAGGTCAGGATGACGAGAAAGTGCATCCGGTGCGCCGAGGAGTTTACCCGGAACATGGATCATCTTCAGGTCAAGGTCAAGGAGCCAACACGCCTGGCGTCAGTTAAGTTCCTGGGGTTTGCGAAAGTATGTCAGGTTTTTGTGATCTGTAAAGACCTGTACAGGGAAAGGAGAACCATGGAGATAGTGTCGCCATGACTTAAGAGCATGGATGACAGCAAGAAGTTCGTGGTCATAGATGTCGTAGTTGCGTTCAGCCTGAGCGAATGACTGGGAAAGGTACGAGCAAGGGTGCCAATCTCTGTTGGCATCGATTTGAAGAAAAACAGCTCCAGAGGCAAACTTGGAGGCATCGGTGGCGATGGCAAAGGGGCGAGTAATGTCTGGGAGGTGGAGGACGGGTTGAGAGAGGAAGAGGTGTTTGAGGGTGTCAAAGGACGTCTGACATGTGGAAGTCCACTTCCAGGAAGCATTCTTCTTGGTGAGGTCGATGAGAGGGCAAGCAATGGTAGAGTAGTCTGGGATAAACCGATGGTAGAAGTTGGCAAAGCCAAGGAAGGAACAGTTTCCTTGACCGTTGATGGGGTAGACCAAGAGGCAATGCCATTGAGCTTGACAGGATCCATGGTGATAAGACCGGGTTTTACGATCATGCTGAGGTATTCAACTTCCTCGACCACAAACTGGCACTTCTCCAGTTTGAGGTGTAGGTCCAGCTCCTGCATATGTTGGAGGACACGTTTGGTGCATTCCTCATGAGTTTTCACATCAGGGAAGAAAATGAGAAGGTCATCCATATAGATAACAAGCCAGCCTTCTGCGATCATGTCGCGGAAGGAGTCATTCATGAAATGTTGGAACGTAGGTGGGGAATTGGTGAGGCTGAAGAACATGACATTGGGTTCGTACAGGCCTTTGTGGGTGATGAAAGCGGCCTTCCATTGGTCACCATTTTTGATATGAACATTGTTGTAGCCCCAATGAACATCAAACTTGGTGAAGACCTTGATGTCTTTAAGCTTGTCTATGAGGTTGGAGATGAGAGGTAGGGGGTAGGCATCACAGATAGTGTGCTGGTTGACATAGCAGTAGTCTTGACAGGGGCGGAGTTTCCCGTCCTTCTTCTTGACGAAGAAAAACAGCGAGGCTTGGGGCAAGTTCGACGGGCTAATCTTGCCTGTGTCTAGGTTTTCTTGGAGGAAGTCCTCTGTGGCCTTGCGTTCATCAGGGGTTAGAGGGTATAGCTTCCTGATCTTTGGGACAAAGGTTTTGTTGAGGTTTATGGCATGGTAATAGGGGCAAGATGGGGGAAGATGGTCGGCGGTTTTTTTGGAAAAGACGTCAGTGAATTGGGCGTATTCCGGGGGTAGTGTGGCCTTGGGTTTGGCCTTCTCAGCAGTGATGGTGAGTTCAGTAGCCGTAGTAAGGCGGGCTACGGTGGTATTGGGAATATACTGGAAGTCTCCACAGATGATCCGGTTCATGATGTGTGTGTCGTTGGTCTTGGCACAATAGTGGTCTTGGGTTTCATAATTTTAGTAGTCAAAGAGCCAAGCATTGGTGGTAGTGGTGACATTGACATGTCATGGTGGTGCCACGGGTGGGACAAAGTGAGAGTCGTGGCGACGGAGGTCAGCGGTATGGGAGAGGTAGAGGTCTTTGGATTGGTTGTTAGCTTCTGGGATCGAGAGAGTTTGCTTGGACCAGTTGATGATGGGACAGGCAGTATGGAGCCAGGGGGTTCCCAAGATGATGTTGTTTGCGCTGCAGGAGATGACATGGAAGAGCACCTGATGGACAATGCCTTCCACGTTGACAAAGAGAGATGTGGTGAACTTGATTCCACCAGAGCAGTTGACCATCCCATCCATGTTACAGACAGGGAGAGGTTTGTCTAAACGAGTGGTGGGGAGACGATGTTTTCGTACAAACTGCCAATCAAGGCAGTTGATGTCGGTGCCTGAATCAATCAGGGCACAGGTGTCGACAGTTTTAAGCGTATGCAATGGTTCTATGAGTTGAACAGGGATCTCCATAGATTTTGCAGCTAGAGATACTAATACAGAGTTATGCTTATGGGAAGGAGGTACTCGCGTCGATCGAGGCTCCTGTTTTAAAAACCCAAAGAGGGGGCAGTGAAAGAAACTTGACAAACGACATCTTCATTGTCGTCATCCTTGAGTTCCGGGAGGTCTTCTTTGGCTTTTACGACCCGGGTTTTGGCCATAGGTTTGGTGGATGAGGTGAACACAGGGCAGGTTGTGCTAGAATGTCCTGCCTTGCAGCACTGGAAGCAGAGGTTCTTTTTGATGCAGCATTTTCGTTCTTCGGGGGTGAGTTTTCCGATGCACACCACGTCAATGTCCATGGCATTGGGATCCTTGGCAGGTTGGAAGTGGTTAGACGGAGTAAGGGGTTGGTAGGTCTGGCGAAAGGGGTTGGTGTGTCATTTGGCGATCTTGTTGGCACAATCCCATTGGGTGAGAAACGTGACAGCCTTTTTGTACCATTCGTCAATGGTGGCAGGGGGGGTATCCATGGAAAAGATTTGTTTCATCAAACAATCAGGAATACCAGCAGAGTAGAAGCCGATGAGGACGTTCTGGTCAGTAATCCCAGACAGAGCGACGTGGTTTTGGAACTGAGCATTGTATTCAGTGATGGTGGGGGAATATACCCTTTTTGTAGACCATGCAAGTGGTGGTGAGCCAGGCGATGGTGGTGTTGACCAGGTCATGGTGTTTGAAGCTGGCGTTAAAGGCTTTGACAAAGTCAAGGAAGGTACTGAAGGTAATGACGGCACCAGCAATACAGTTCTGGCGGAAAGTAGTGGCCCAGGTGAGGGCAGACCCCTCGGTCATATAGGAGAGGGCAAAGGCGACTCGTTTAGCATCAGAGTCATAGATAGCACTATTGACTTCCAGATAAAATTGGACAGATTGGAGCCACTGAGTGGCCTTGGCGTAGTCCCCATCAAAGTGGGAGGAAGTACCAAGACGGAGTTTGGTAGGTTTGGTGGCCATGGTAGGTGTTGGTGGGTGCATGGGTGACAGTGGACGGGTGAAGAGTTGGAACAAGGTGCCAGTCTGGGCAATAGGTATGGGCGATGGCGGAGTGGGGGTGCGAGGTAGATTCAAGTGTTCTAGGCTGTGGGCAAGGGTCCGAGAGAGCTCACTAGTAATGGTTTGCTCTTCCTGAGTGGGGAGTTCTTCGTCAGATGATGACGACAGGGACGGGGGCGAGAAGTGGTCCGAAGCAGTAGAACCCGAGTGTTCCAAAGGGTTCCGAGAAGGGATTTTCCAGTGGGCGAAGTTCAAGGATAATTGAGAAATGGTGGACTATACGGCGATAGCCACAGGGAGAAGACGCTTGTTTTATGTTACACTTGACCCGAGGAGGGGCAGGTGTAGTCCTGTGAGACCTGAGAGAAAGGGATAAAGGGTGAGGAGTCCTAGGGATTTCCTAGTGACAGGCGTCTGTTGCGATGCACAGGAAGACAAAGTAGTCCATGGGGATATTGTGGACTCGAGAGACAAAGGGGTGTTGTGCAATGACAACAGTCAAAGCAACACAGAGGTCACTCAAAAGTAGACCTGGGACTTAGAGAAGACAAAGCCTAACAGCGGATTAGGGGCCGGACAAAGGGGTGCTTGGATTCAGGTGGTAGTACAGGATACAAGGCAAGGGAATACAAGCAACTATGGTGAGGGCTAAGTACTATTGTACAATGTTGTCAAGGGTGTCTTTCTCGTACATAAAGGTAAAACGCGAGTCGAAGTACGAGCAGTGGTATATGAAGAAGTTGGAGTAACAATAAGCTTACTGAGACGAGATACATGCCCAAAGGGGTCAGAGGAAGTGTCTGTGAAAAGGAGTATAGCAGTAGAAGGAGACAACATAGGGGAAAAGGGACAAAACGTAACACCATGTCATCCTTGTCATTGTCAACATAGGTGGTAGTGCTGTGATGGGGGCATCATCCCATCATTGTCATTGCTATCAACATGGTGGTGGTAGTGATGTGGTGGCTGCTGCCACTGCCATGTTGTCATTACCATTAATATGGTGGTGGTGGGCACGTAGTGACCACTGCCTGAGACACGTCATTCCTGTTGGTAACAGGATGGAGCATCATCTCCTCATTATTGCTGTCAACATGGTGGTGGTGGTGGCCATGTAGTGGCTGCTGCCACCATCTGGAAGGCATCATCTCCTCATCATCATCATTATTGTGGTGACTGCCTCCACCACTGTGTTGACCTTATTGGGAGTGTTGTCATTGATATGTGTTACACATAGCGTTGCGAACTGAGATCCAGAACGTCGGGCGCGGCTGAGGTTCAATCCGAGGGTGCGGACGACAGGTCGGTCGTCAGGTCGAAGGTAAGCGAGGGAGGTTCTCAAGGAGTCACCTTGGAACTCACAGAGCACTTCAGTAGCGTGCAGTGGCTAGTAGAAGTCTGGGGGTTGGTTCAAGACACAACGCTAGATTGCGCAGATCAAGAATGAGGCTACTGTACAGGCAGCAATGGTATAAGTACTCGACAGTACGTAAGTGGCAGAAGTCCATAGAAATGGATGGAACAACTGCGGAAGGACAAATACGTATGAGTCAGTGGGAATAGTGGGGAGACAACACCACTGTGAGAGAAGCGGCGGAGGAGAGAGGCTGTCCATAGAAACATACGGAATGATCAAGAATGAAATCAGGGACCTGTTCTGGTAGGATCCGAAGGAACGGCGTCAGGCCAGAAAGCGGGATAAAGGAGCTGCCGGTTCAGTGATACAATGAAAATGTAATGCTCCCAGCAGGGGCCGGGGTCAGAATAGGCAAAGGAAAAGAGGAAAACAGACCGTCGTAACAGCACGACCGTAACAGATTGTAGGAATGATAAGGGGGGAGTTTCTCGTGAGTTTTTTCCAAGAAGACGTCGGTGAAGTCCTTACACCAGTTCAGAACTTCCTGTTCCTTTGGCGCAATCTCCTGGGAAAACTGTGTGGAGATGGTGATTTTGTTGATGTCTTCTAATGGGGCATAGCAAGAGTCATAGAGCTTAGAGATCTCCTGGTCAACATCCAGTCCCAGATATCATACTAGATATTGTTGGTGGGTATAAAGTTTGTCATCGATGGGGTGGGGGTTGCGAGGGAGTGTGATACAGTTATTCATCCAATTGATGTGGGGGTTCCATTTCTGAAGCCATGGCATCCCAAGTATAATCTGTTGACATCTGAGGCTTAGAACCATAAGTTCTTCTTCATCATCTGTGGAAGGAAATTTGAGACCAATCCAAGTCTTCCATCAGATTGTTCCCTTGGTGTTGGCAGTGCCATCCGCATTATGCATGATGATAGGATGCGGTAGTCATTGCAAGGGGAAGTTGGCTTGGGTGAGAAGTTTGATGTCAATGAAGTTTCTGGTGGTGCTGAAATCAATAAGTGCAAAGGTGTCAACGATTTTTCCAAGAGCTTGTAGTTTGACAGAAACAAGGAGGGTTCATGTATTTGGCAAAGCTACTAGTACATTGGAAATGAATAGGAAAGGAGATGTTGAAGTGGCTTCCTAAGCTAAAAATCCTTGGTATCAATGGCAGCCACAGTGGTGTCTTCTTCAGGCATTTTCTCAAAGCAGACCTTGAGTACCTGGAGGTCCTCGTCTTTGTTCTTTTCTTGAATCTTCAGGATGTTGACATAGGTGTCAATGATGAAGGTGGTGGTGGCAGGCATGGTGGTTGTGGTGGGGATGGTGGGAGCCAGGGTAGTCTTGGTGTTATGAATATTCAGGGGGCAACAGGGGGTGGGGAATGCAGGGGTGTGCAGAGCACTGGGGCAATGTCCAGCGTTGTGGCCTTTCTTGTGACAATGGAAACAGAAATTCTCCTTGATGCATTTAGTGTGTTCAGAGGGAGTGAGCTTGTTGAGACGGATGGTGTCAACATCCATGGTGTTGGGGTCAGCAGCAGGGCAATAATGGGTGAGCAAGAAGGGGGTGTGTCCCTTGGATATGGCATCCATGCAGGAGACTTGGGTGTGGAAAGCCTTGGTGTTACAGACACATTATAACGGACTTAGCATAATTTTTCACCTTCTTATCTTATCTTATCCACAGACATGTGATGCTCCACTTTCACCCTTGTCACAGTTGCCCCTGATGTTCTTATCTCTTATCTTCTACTGTGCCCAGACACAGCCCTTATCTCTTATCCATGACATGAGGCAGCACCTTAGTCATTTATACGCTTCTGATCTTTTATGCTTCATGCCTTCTTCTGATCCATGCCGCATCCTTATGGTATGCTTCTATTCTTCTATGCTTCTCATGTTTCAGATCCATGCATTGTCCGCATGTTATGCTTCTCTTCTGATGCACATGAAATGCCTCATGTTTATGCTTCCATTCCACATAGCCCTAAGGCTGTTCTCCTCATGGTAATACATGCTGTAACCACATATTATGGACATATATGGATACGTATCAGTAGATTCAGTACAAACATGTACATACCCTTAGACAGTATATAAAGGCCTAGAGCCAGCCAAGGGACCTCAATTTGTCCTCTTGGTTTTCCCCCTCCAACCTTGGTAACTGAAAAGCCAGTCTTCATACTCCCCTCTTGTTCTGTTTGAGCAGCCTGTAGCATCTACATTTAGGTGTCAACACCTTCATTGGTTGTTGGGTTGTTTCAGTGAGTACTATCAGCTGATGTGTGGAGAGTGAGTCATTGTAGAGGAAAAGGAAATAGTGTTCGTGATAAAAAGAGGAAAAAGGGGCAAATTGTAACAGTGACAACCTGTGAATGCTATGCATTTTGAATTGTTTCAGTACATACATCATCCTCTAACATTAGTGTCATTTTTTATAAATTGACCACATGGTCAATTTGCAAAAAATGACACCTCTGTTCATACACATATACCATCTTTGGGCACTATCCTTCTTTTCTGCAATTTGATCATGTGGTCAATTTGTGGGTTTCAACACTAGTGTCCAAGGGTCTAACCACCCCTAACCCAAATCTATTTACAAAAAAGAACATTAAATTCAATAAAGCAAAGGGCTGACAAGTGTCTACACACAAAACAGGCCTGTTGGTTGAAAGTGATCTCTCACCACCTGTACCCTGCTTTATAGGCACCCACCTCTGACAGCAAACTTGGTTGCACCTTGCTTTGCTTGGTGCTCCCCCCCTAAATCCTAAAATTCAAAAAGCAAAGAAAGCCAGTGCACTCAAGTGAGAATGCTGATGAACAGACACAAAGGACCAAATAGTCATTGGTAGTCAAACTAGTAGGTCTCTTTACTAGCTTGACTATCTACACTTTTCCATGTTACCAAGCTTGGAAAAGTCCCAATAGTAC
>JBBPTZ010000786.1:0-13953 GCA_038094315.1 Phylloporus cf. tubipes
GTAACACTGCTCGTAACTTCGATTCGGCGGAGTGGATTTTGACCGTAATAGCAACGGTTTCAGATTAAATCCTTCGGTCAGTTGGCTGGCTTTTCGGAGCTTGATCTAGCACTGTGACATGGTGCCACTCCCAATGAGATTTCTGCAAGAATGATAGGATCGCTACATCTTACATAACACGATGTATCGTTCAAACTACCTCAACTGTATTCCGCTAACCAAGGGTCGGACACCTTCTGGTCTAAGGCTGGTGCCGGATGGTACTGAGCCTTTTCTAACTCGTCTGCGTGGATCTAACAGTAGCGATCCGATGTAAGCATACTCGGCGCTTCGAGCAAGAGTTACGTACGTAGGATGTGTCACCCTCCTCTTCCACGAACTGCCCGCTCAAAACTTCCGAGACGGTGCTCACCGTGCAAGTGAAAATTTTGTTTGTGATGAACACGAAAGGAAACACAACCGCACAGGAAAATTGGGTGCTGAACAGGAGTGCGCTCGGAAGCGATAGGGTACTGGACTCTCGCCAGTCAAAGTGTTCTGTAACGGTGATCAATGTCAGTCAAGCGCCAGAGGTGAACAAGAAGAACGAGGTACTTGTGAGTATGACGAGCAAGTCCATCAAGACGATGAGGTTGTTGAAACCGAACGCTATCCCGTATATATGCTGACGAGCACCGTCCAGAGACGGCCACATAAAAAAAGGCAGGACCATGTACAGGCTCGCAAATGCTGCACCCACAGCCAACTGGGATATATAGGGGAGGTAATTGGGCACACTAGCTAGCTCTTGCAGGACGGCCTCCCAGCTGAGGTCGAAGCAGGCGTTTTGCAAGGGGACGAGCAAGAAGAGAAAGGCCGTTAGGCTGAACCAGATCTGAAGGGCGACGGAACTGAGGATGGCCAGAGCGAGAATGCTATTGACGGAGGTCTGGGGTTCAATTGTGGATTTGGACATGGTGGATGGATGTTAGGAGGAGGATTTACTAGGGATATCCTACACGACTCAAGGGATAGGGGCACAATTGACCCCTTCCGATATTGACGTAAGCAGCAAAAGGTCCCGCGGTGATGCCCCGTTTATAATCCTTGTACGGGCTAGGACGGTGAATACTGGATAATTTACATGATAGTTTCGAATGTATGTCAACGTGAAACACATACCTCAGCAATCACGGAAGAACATAGAACGCTGAGGGAAGGAAAGCCAAGCTTTCTGGTTGGCCACGTGACCCTCGTCGTAGCATAGCCGATCAAGCCGGTCTTGAAAGAGTCAGTTTTTCTATATCATTGCGCATCGTATCCCACTGGAGAATTCGTGCTCGGTTGTATCAACGCAAGCGTGCGTTGCTTCAGGTGGTCCTTGTGCGTACATGTGCGATATGCGAGTTTAGTACGTCTCGGTGTAGGTGCCACTGCTCGGCGTTGAGCCAGGCTAATCCCAGCCCAAGTCGTGGGTTGTTGAAGAGGACCCGTACTAGCTGCAGCGATATTCCATCGCTAACGCATGCTTAGCAGTGATAGCAAAAGGTATAACCATATGGGGTAGCAGGTCGTCTCACCATGTTTATCCTCGGGCTGTTTTCTTCGCTCCTCAAGGTTTCTTTCACCATCCCTGCCCATCCACTGCAGATCCGGGACAAGCATTGTCTAACTCCACTTCCTATAGCACGTTATCGAATGGCCCGTTCACCGAGGAATTGTAAGCGCTCGCCTCCAATTCTGTTTGAATCTCACCGTTCGTCACGGCGCAACCTTCTTTTTCTAGGGCGGGAAATCCCACGTCGCCGATCACTCGCAGGTCTGTACATCGCATCGATTGATGACCTCCCACCATGCAAGCCCCGGTGGTTGTCTCGTCTCGGACGCCTCTCACTGTCACTACCCGGTGCGTCCACCGTGAGCCCAATCATAAGCATCACATGCACATCGTCTGCAATCGTCGCTCCGCCGGATGTCCGGTCACACTCGGCCTGATTACAGCATGCGCTAGCATCTATGGCCGTGCTGCTAATGCCACAGCCATGAGATCATGTCCGCAG
This sequence comes from Phylloporus cf. tubipes, assembly GCA_038094315.1. Classification (NCBI taxonomy): domain Eukaryota; kingdom Fungi; phylum Basidiomycota; class Agaricomycetes; order Boletales; family Boletaceae; genus Phylloporus; species Phylloporus cf. tubipes. The sequence goes on from JBBPTZ010000786.1 coordinate 2,040, forward strand.
TGATTTGTCATGCCCCACCATTCTAGCCGCTCATGGTATTATTTGCAGCCCGTTCAGAGCATTGTCCGAACGACATCCATGGGAATGTACGTAACATTTTGATGCACCCTTAGATTTTATCGGGAGTGTGTACGCTTTATCGCCGTTATTTCTTGGTAAGAGGCACATGGAAAGGAACAGTACGGTGCGTGTCAGCGTGGACGTACGGAGATGAGCGCTGACATGCGCTTCGCACGCACTGGTATAGTGACAGTAACATATGGACCAACCCTACTCGTGGAGTCGCTGTGGTACGACGTGTTGGGACCGTTACCATCTGCCCGTAAGCTAGTTAGGTACGGTGTCTATATGCAAGTAACCTCAGTAACGGTCAGCTACTCCTGGTTACCACCGAGTGACTGCTAACCCAGCTGTCGTGCCAGTGGTCAATCGTGGGGAATACCCTCAAGTCCATCGCATAAGTACGAATCCGCGCGTGTGCATGAGCAGAGACCGTGATCGGTGATCGGTGATCGAGCGAAAAGAAGGAGAAGGCAGAATTTTATATTGGTGTCGCCTTGACATTATACTCGTATCGGGGGAAGAGCGTCCCGCCAAGAACATTTGGAGATGGCAAATGGTACGCACAATCGCCCTGGATGAAGTTCGTGGGATGCATGCGAGTCACACGATCTCTGGTCCCTTGTGCATCGAGAAATTTTGCGTGTCAATTAGTCTGCGTTTTCGGTCGACCGATCTCCGATGGAAGACTACGTGGATAATATCGGGATACATGTGATCGGGCTGACTTGAAGTCGCAACGCTGTACATTGTAATTCAGGGCGAACGGGGGGGATGCAATGATCCTTCTGACCAGCAAAGAACGAAACACTGAACATTATGGATCAACAAGACGGATACCTCTAGCCAGTAATCACTAGCACTAGTGATACAGTCACAAAAATCTAAAGCAACATCGCTGAACCTTGAATCCTTCCAAAGAAAAGAAAAGAAAACTCGAAAAAAAGAACGCTCCTCAATAAAAATAATGGATAAATAAAGGAAATCCAACGGTCTACAACAGGGTAAGGTCTTGCCTTTTCTAAAATGCTTGATTGGAACGAATCGAGGAATAAGCGGGTGGTGTCGTCTAGTCTATAAATGGATAAATGGAGGGTGGCTTGCCACCACGGCTATGCCAGATAGCAGAATACGACGCGAAATGTGTCTGACCCGAGGTACGGGTGGGACTTAATCTGCCGATGCACAAGGTGCGCAAGTCTAGCAAACGAGATCTGTCGCCACCAGGGCGAACAGGCTTCCAAGTTGGCGGTCACATCTTATGAGACATACGTCCATGAGACTGTCAAGATTGTTAACAAAGGTACTGGCAGGGAAGACGATGGACTGACTAGGGAATGTACCGACGCTGGGATCAGCAAGGGCTTGGAATGCGGCGTAGGAGAGATCGATCGAGTTTGCATTGACACAGGAGGGGCAGTTGTCCGCGACGGTGACGGTGACAGTCTTGCCATTGCTCACGTTGGTTATCTGGACCTGCTTGCCACAGAGCGCGCCGCCGAATAGCGCTGAATCTATGAGAGGTAATGGGTTGAACCCAAGGCAGAGGGTGGTGAAGGCGCACCCATTGCACATATGTAAGCAGAGTCTGAATTTACCTGGCCACAGGCACCGGGGGTCCCGTACTGGAAAAAGTAGGTCGCGCTGTGGAGAACAGTGAGATTTGCATAGACGTTGGTAAGAGTGCTTACAATCCACCGGTAAAAGGACCGGCTCCCCTGGTGGAGATGTCCTGGACACCCTCCAGGACGGGTCGGGCAGAGACAGTAAGCGAGAGGAGAGCGAGAAAAGCGACGATGAAGGAGAACATGATGATGAGGCGAGTCGTTGGAGTCACCCGTGTCCGTCGCGTTCTTATAACGCGGGACTGGACACACAAAGCGCCTTGCAATGGCGATGCAAATCAACCCAAGCACGTCATGCTCGTCGGCAAAATTTGTCGTTTAGCTCGGCTCGTCCCTCATTGATGACTGAATACAGTACGTATCGAGGTACGCACTGCACCGTCGACCACATTGTGCCGCACTGACTCCGGATCAGAAAGCCCGATCTGGGTTGGCCGAGACCCAATTCCACTCCTCCTCGATTCGATCCCGGCCCATCTAGAAAAGTAATTGAGTGAACGACGCTTCAACAACTCTCAAACGCTTTCCTGTTTTGCTTGGCGTCCGCCACCAGAAGACCCGAATGCCACGGAGGAGTCGTCAAACGATGACGTTACAATACTGCCTTGCAGATGGGACACGGCGGGCAGTCACGCGTAAGTTGTACTTTGTACCTGCCGCGATAATTGACGAGGTACATGAACATGGCGCACCGTGGCATTCGCGCTGTAATACCGCGGCACGCTCGCGTCACTGCACGCCTGGGCCTGAGAGATTGTTAGGCCGAGTAGTGTTTGCCCGCGCCATCACGTCATATAAGTCGTCTGGCGTGATTTCTGCAGCGACTTGATTGGTTCGAACGGGTAGTCACGAACACGAGGGACTTACCTCATGGCTGATGCGCCGATGCCACTCTAGCCACAATGGAAGAGAAAAAGGCTCGGGCCGACGCCGGCAAAGAAGTTGAAGGTTGAACGGCACCCAAGAAAGTTCTTGCAAGACCAGCCGACGCGTATGTCGCACCGCACGTCCAAACTGCATGGAAACCTTCATGAAGTGAACGTAACTCCGATCAGATGGCGTACGTACTCGACATCGTGATGCGCGTTTTTTTTGCCTAGTCGGCCTGCCACCTCGAAGGCGTCACAGCACTTTCTGGCTTGCGTGGGGATCTGCCTCAGGCCCAGGGCGCCCTATTACCCCGAGTGAGCTATAATGACAGGCTAGGTAACGCATATGAGGGACGTTGCGAGGTGCTGGCAGTCGTGAGTTTTTCCGCCACGTTCAAGTCGACTCGCGGGACGAAACCTCCCTCTCCCTTTCAAAGCTGTGCACGCCGGAAAGGAAACAAAGTCGCACATAGCCCCTCGGATGTCAAATCGCCATTTAGTCGACGCAGAAAAAAATGCCTAGGCGGCGTGATCGACATGCGGTAGCTGGCTGGATGCCTCCAGTGCGCTCGACCGACCGACTGAAAGCGGTTAGAATAGGAATTGACATCAATCTACTAATATATGCAGCGTCCAAGTTTACAATCTATACCTTCACAGGCTCTCCACGTTCGTACTTGCACCTGTCCCATCAATGCAGAGACTCGCCCGCAACCTCCTTTTCGTTCAACGCCTTTGAATCGGGCATAACATCACGATCATCTAACCCTAGAGACGGATTCTGATCTCTGTCCATCTTTGTCACTTTCGCTGACTGCGCGTTGATGTGCACCGAAGAAAAGGTAAGCGATCGATAAATGGCCGATGACAATGGAAAGGAACGTACATTCGGTGCGACAGGATCCCTCTGGCCTCCTGGCGACTCGGACACAGCCGAGTTTCTCGAATCTCCCGGATCCGCGACCGCCAGATCACGGAAAACCCACGCAAATGAATACATCACTACGCCGGATATGATGGCAGCGTAGGCGAACGCATTCAACGTCTGTATATCGTTTTTACTCGAGAGCGTGCAGCCTTCTGGGGGCACCTTCAAGTGATTGACGAGGGCGTGGAGAGAGAGGTGGGAGCGCGGGGAAGAACTAAAAAAAAGATATGTGCTGTATAGCAAGGCGTGCAAGCCCAAGAGGATGAACGCCGCAGAGATGCGGCATGCGGCTCTGTACAGAAGTAAGTCGTCTTCGGAATGAGGCACGGATTCCGGGAGCTCCAAGAGGTTGGTCCAGACCAATAGCAAGGTTTGATATATCACGAGAATTGCATACGTCACAGATTGGTAGATGGTGGGGACGGAAAACTTGTCTTTGGCAGCGTTCTATAGGGACTGGAGGGAGGCGTGTTGGCCGTCGAAGAGGAGCGTGAGCAGGAATATCACGGTGACGACCCAAAATGGATGAGGGTTAAAAAGAGACTGATTCGGAGGATTGAGCGGACGACGTACAACGTCCCTAGATTAGCATTGGACTCGGACATGGTGGTGTGAGGGTGAATGCGACTTTGTGAAGAGGATAGGGGCTCGGTTGCCTTATTATGGCTGCCCGGACACGTGATTCAAGCTTCACCTCTCCGACTCATTGTTCAAATGAACAGGTCTACATCACGCTGAACCCGTGCCCTCGTGCCTAAACCTCAGGTGCGAAGAATTTTATTGTGTGTTCCCAGAGTATTGTGTTGCATTGAAGCGAGTCGTTTGTGACAATCGTCTTGGTTAAAATCGTCTAGGTAGTTGACTACGACCCGAGTCCGCAAGATTGGAATGACTTATCCACCGCTCAACCACGAAAAAAGGGTGCGATGCGACGAACTTAATTCAAAACATACGTATCTAACATTTTTTACAATCTATCATAGCGTTCAAAGCCACCCCACTGGTTATATCAACGCAGAGATTGTTCTACTTCCTCCTTTTCGTGCGTCGCCTCCGAGTCGAGAACTTCATCCAATCCTCGACACGTAGGGCTCTGATCTCGGTTCATCTCTGGTACTGCCTTTTCAGTCTCCTGTGCATTGGTATGCTCCTAACATAAAAGGTAAGTGGTCAACCAACATCTCGACGACCAAAACGACACAACGTACGATCGGCGCGCCGCGTGTCCCCTGGACTTGCACGGCCGGATCGCTCGAATTTCTGTTAGTCACATCAACGGTGGCCATCACCTGGTCGGATAACCAGCACAATGGAAGGACCATAGTGCCGTACGTGATGATGGAAAGGGTGAACGTTGCCGTGACCTGCACGGCGTCTCCACCCGGGAATATGCCTTCTGCAGACAGTTTAAGAGTAAGTTTAAGTGTTTTTTTTTTTTAAATGGGGGGAGACGCACTAGATAGGAGACCGAGAAACGCGACAACGATGAACGCCCCAGAGAAGTGGGTTACCACCTCGTAGGGGCGTTGATGGCATATGTAGTCCAAGAGGCTAACGTCTACGACGAGCATTACAGTCGTCAACGTTGTAAATGCCATGTACATCATCCCACCGTCGTAGGTATCGAGGCGGGGAAAGTAGCGCTCGAGGACCTCCAATGGGGACCGGAACGAGAGCTGTTTCCCCATAAAGAGGTGCGTGAAGAGTGCCATCAAAAAGGTTATGACCCAAAACTCCATAAAAACGAGGAAGAAAAGCTTGACAAGTGAATAGATGGTGTGCAGCACCGCTCGATTAGACTTGGGGACGGGCATGGTGGGTTATCAGTGTCGATGGTGGGTGCAGAGTTCGTATAGGCGAGTCAGATAAAAGTGGGGGATGGAGGTAGACAGATTGATTGTCCCCTAACATTACCCTTCGTCCTATATACGAGCAGCATTCTATTGGCTTGGTAATCACATATAGTCATCCCCTAAGTCTGTCGGCTTGTTTAGACCGGTGTGTTGAGGAACGTTCAGAGAGATAGGGGCTCAATTGCCCTAAACGTCAAATACACGTGACCGAGCACCGCTTTTGTCCCAGAGCTCTCCACTTGCACGACGGTGCATTCGAAACGATTAAGTCGACTGGGCCAGACCGGTGTCACGAGATTCGACGGCGCGTGAACGTTGGGGATGGTAGGTCACCGAGTTTTAGCAGCTCTCCGATGCCGCGTCAATGTCCCGCCGTCATTTTCAAGCCGGACGAGGAAAACGAAATAGGCAATTTAGAAACACTGTGCACGACCCGCTGACGTCATTCTCAGTCTCATGTTCGATGCACATCGAAATGTAGGTTGATATCGTGACCAAGTTGGTGAGTTATCTGCGACGTTTGAATTGGATCGTCTCGTACTCATCCGCCATTAATTTGTCAGTCATGGTGAACCGTGGCAAAGGAGATCAAATCATTCTTGACTATGCAGCGTCCAAGGGGTTCATCGACGCGATCACGATACCTCACCTGCATCCTCCTTCGATTCATCCATTGCCTTGGTGTCGAACATGACCTCATCCATCGTGCCATACTGACCGGCACTGGTATTCAACCTTGCTCCTGGCTCGTATGTGTGTCTTGTTGTCCAGCATTGATATTTCAATGTTTTTGTTTTAGAACGACCTCTCAGAGTACTTCTCGCTCCTTGACTTCGCCAATCCCAATTTGGCATGCGCGAAGACTCAAGAACGCTATCATTCGTGGCCGCAATGCAAGTTCATCGGCTGAGGTGCAAGCCAAGTTCCGAGAGGAAGCTCAAGGAGCTGAGTGGGCTTGTGACAAAGTTCATCATCCAGTGTACCAATGATCTACTGTCAAAGTATTGTATGTACCATTCCCTATTATTGGGATCCAACACTGACATTAATTCCATTCAAGTACCTGTCAAGTGTGGACATGTTGTGTTTTGTAAACTATTCTCCTTTCAACTTTCCCTATACACCTCTTTATTTCATCCCTTGAAAGCCACCAATATTTACTTTTGATTACAAATAGACAAGATCCATCATTTCTATAAGACTGTCATCTTCTACATGATCAAGAACCAGGTGAAAATGATCCTCAGCATTATCTCCTTGGTCAGGAACTGATAACTGGGATCTACACTCAAGGCACATGATGGAATCAGGTGAGTTACTAAGGAGTTTGCTGGCTTGAGGAATCTGATGCCAGGGAAGAGTTTGTGGAGGTTCAAGCTGATGCCTTCAAGTTGAAGACACTTGTATCATGTCTTTAGAATTAGTGATGTCAGCATCAACAGCAAGCTGAGTTTGTGCTGCCATCAAGTCACATGCTATGACATGTTCAAATATAGATCCCTAATTATACAAAGCTGTTATTAAAGTACAAGATTAAAGAAAGCTCATAATTTACATAGCAATCAATCCATGACTGAATTTCCTTGATCTCATCCTTAAGCTTAGTTAGACTTTCTTTGAACTCAGTTTGAAATTCCCTAAGTTCAGTTTGAACCTCCTTGAGCTTCTTTTCAAAGACATCCGAATGATTTATAATAGTAGTTTGGCAATGTCTGAGCAATGGACTGCCCAGTGAGGATGGGTTGTGAATCACCATAGTTGATGGATTGTTCATAGCAGAATGGTTCACCTTGATCTAAGTGGATCAGATGAAGATAGGGGATCAGAAGTAGGATGGATGGATTGTCCCCTAATGCTGCACTTTGCCTTATATATGAGTGGCACTCTATTAGCTTGATAATCATACATATATGGTTATCCCCCTATCCTATTGATCAGTGTTGCTTGTCCGTATTTGTGCTAATGGTGTGACCAAGCACTGCTTCGTCGCTTGCAAACCAGGCTCTCGACTTGCACGACGGTACCCATCTTTCGAAACGGGTCGACTACGCTAGACCGGTGTCGCGAGACTCGACGGCACGTAAACGCTGGAAATTGTGGGTCGCCGGCGAGGCCACGTCAATGTTCCGCCACTCATCTTCAAGTCGACCGACTTGAGATCCCTAACGTCGTTGGCAGCATGTCCGACGAACACGGAAATATAGGTTGACGTCGTTGGTGAGTCTGTAAAAAAGGGATGCTTGAATTGGGTCCACTCGTGCTGAGCGTTCATCCGCCATCGATTCATCTGAATTGGTCACGGCCAACTAGAGGTAGGACAGGCCGTGGAATTGATCTCAACTATGCAGCGTCCAAGGGTTTCTATGTACCATCGACGCGATCACGATACCTCGCCCGCACCCTCCTTTTTGTCCATCGCCTTGACGTCGAACACGACTTCATCCATCGACAGCCCTCGAGACAACGACCCCCGATCCCACTCCTGCACAGGCGGTGGCCGGGGTTCCGATCCATGTTTCCCTCCCCCTCCCTCCTCCATCATGATACCGATATCCTCACATTCGTCCCCCCTTGGATCCCTCGACACCGCGTCCATCACGCGTGTAAAAATCTGACAGCCGCACCACATGAGCGGGAGGACGATCGTCCCGCCTATGAACGCCGTGGATGCGAACACCGTTAACGGCGGCACTTCAGGCATACTCGCGCGCGTATCTTCTACGAAGGGGGATCGGGAAACGTGAAGAAGAAACGCCAACGCGACGAAACAGACGTACCGGAAAGCCACATCGCCATCGACATTGGTAAGAGCCCCGTGAAAAGCCCATACGCCATTCTATCACGGTTGAAGCGCAGAGCGATCGATTCAGGGCTGTGCACGGAGTGAAATAGGATGGCGATGGCGAGCTGGAGGTTGAGCATGGTCATAAAGAATGCGAACAGGGCCAGGCCAGGAGGGGTGATGAGGGGAGAAAAATCGACCACGGTGGCATCAAAGAGGGGTCCGAAGGAGGCGTGGGGCACGTAGAAAAGGTGCACGAGGAGGAGCATTAAAAAGGTGGCCACGAGTTGGAGGATGGCCTGGAAGAGGGTGGCCTGGGTGAGTATGCAGATGATAAACATAGGTCGAGACATGGTGAGTTATTGGTGTTGGAGCCTCTCGTGAGTCTGGGATGGTTATGGAGGGATAGGGGCATTGTCCGATATTGACTGGCCCCTTTAAACATGTGACCTTCTGAACAGCAGCAATGCGTTGCGTTGCAATAAATAGTGAGTGCCTCCCCGGAGCACCGGCTGTGCAAGTTCCTCTAAATCCTCATGCATGTTGGAAACGATCAAGTCAACCACTCGGGGTCAGGGTTTCTCGCCAAGACAAGAAATTTCGACGCCTATTAGTCAAAAATGGGGAAGAGAAGCATGAGGAGAAATCGCCACGAGTTGGAGGGATTGAATGAGTTAACCCCTGTAAACACGTGACTTCTGGAACAGACACATTGGAGCAAGTTCTAGGAAACAACAAACAGCAAAATCGACATTGATCACATTATGTATAACCTCCATAGTCATAGCCAAGAAAGAAGAAGAAAAAAAGGAATCCACCCCACCCGTCACCGAACACGTCTATAAAACAACAAATACGCACACCGATCGTCCCTCGCGACTGGTCCAAACACGTCCTCGCTCCGCACGTCCGACACGAGCTCGTCGTCGATCCGTATCCATCCCTCACGAGGCTTGGCCGGCCCGCCGGGTTGGGCATTGTCGATGTTGGGATGGAGTACGTCGAGGGTGTAGTGTCCCCCCGAGGCAGAGAGACCATGGTGGTATAGCACTAGGCATGGATGAGCGGCGCGTCGCAAAGAAGAGGTAGGTGTGCTTACCACCAAAGAGCTTGTATCGCGTCCCGTGGAGCTTCTTCCCGGGGGCCATCACCTCTGTAAAACGTTGGCATCACGAGCTTGGACGGGGACAAGGACATACCGCTGGGAACGTCCAACTCGGGTCCAAACGCGACTTGTTTGCCGACCTTGGCGACGCCGCCTGCGCTCGCGTCGTACAAGAACCGTTTTAGGTGGAGGATGAGAATCGGGGGGAGCGCGTCAATATGGACGATTTGGGTTGCGTCGAGGGTGGCACCGGGTCGCGTGACCGAGGTGACTTGGACGGGTTGCGGAGAGGAGATGTAGGCGAGGGCATCCTTGATAGTGTGGATTTGTTCGCGCTGCGAGAGGATGAGCGGATGCATTGAGGGTGGAGTGGACGGACCTGGATGTCCAGCCGCAGGGAACGCCAGTCTTCGACGAGGACCGAGTCTTTTTGGTGAGGGACACGTAGGGTGGAGCGGAATTGGCCGCCAAACATGCGTGTGACGGGCGACTCGGTAGACTTTGCCTGTAGACGCGTCAATGACGTACGCGTGGTGTCATAGGACGTACGGAGCGGGTGACAGCCATGCGGTTGCGTTTGCCGACCTCGAGCCAGGGACCATCCTCTTGGGGTGCGTGTCCGTGTTGAGAATCGGGATGGTCCGATTTTGAAACGAGGGAGAGGAGTTCTTCTTCCAACGTGTCCAAGTAGAAGCCCAAGAATTCTTCCGCGTCTTCTTGGTGTCCGCCCTAGAAGAGGTCTAGAACTGAGAACTGGACAGAGCATGCGACTTACCCGCATGTGATCGAAGCGCTTTTTTTCCTTGAGGGCATCATAGACGTAGGTGGGAATGAACGAGTCAAAGGCGATGTCGTCATCGTCGTCGGCGTATCGATCGACTGCCTTGCCCTTGCCGTCTGGGGGTGGTTTCGATTTCGGAATGAACTCGTTCAGGAATCTGACTGTTGCTGCGACGAGGGGTGTTTTGCCATCGGAATGGGTATCGATGAACTTGGCGAGGTCGTTGAACAGACGCCAAAAGGGAGGACAGTAAACGAGGACCTGGAGGACTGCGTTTGCAAAGCACATGTTACCCGTGTTGACGAGACCGCGTGGACGAATTTTCATGGTGGGGTGGGAGGAAGGTCCAGAGGTGAGGAGAGAAAGGAGTTCTGGTTTCTTGACGACGGGCGGCGGGGGTGCGGCGAGGGCGGGGACGGCGGGGACGGAGAATCCGACGATGGACGAGGTGGGGAGCGTGTTGGGTTTCGCGGCATCGTTTCGGAGGAGGGACGCCCAGGACTGTTTTGGCTTCGGGTCCTCGGCAGGCTGTGGCGTGACGATGCGGGGCGATTTTTCGGGGGAGTGGGCGGGGGAGATGGAGGTATTTGTGGAGAGGGGTGACCCGGGGACGGAGGTATCGGGTGCTGTCGAGGTGGCAGGGGTCGTCTCTGTAGAGGGAGGGGGCAGGGCGAGTGCTTTTTGGACGACATCGTCCGGGGGTCGTGCGCGGGGAGAGATGATGACCCCGGGTGCAGCTGAGGGATCGGATGGACGGCGTGACCAGATGACATACTCTGGGTGGGTGGTAGCAGGGGACGGGACACGGGGAGAGGGTGGGTGATCGGGGGGCGGCGTCGGGATGGGCAGCCAGGGTTGATGGTAAGGATGCGGTGGTGGTGGGGGCGGGGGTGGGGGATACGGACCGGGGGGGTAAGGATATGGGTGATAAGGCGCGGGTGTGTGAGGATGGTGGTGAAAGTGAAATGGGTATGGAAAAGGCGGGTAAAACGGAGCGGACGAGGACGAGGACGAGCTCGCCATGGCGTGTCGCTGACCCGTGCTCACTCTTTTTCATTCCTATTTGACTCTGTTTGCTAAACCCTAACCTTATGCTTGACGACGACCACCCGCTCCTCCTCGAACTCGCCAGTCTACGCCAGACTGCGGCTCGATTCCAGGCAAGTTCGCTTCTTGTTCCCCGCGCTCACCCGCAAATCCTTGATCTAGCACGAGGCACATGCAGCAGCCATAAAGCTACAGCACCACGCCCTCGATGCGTCTCGCATACCCGCACTCGAACACGACAACGCCCGTCTCGCCCACGAGCTTGCCGTCCTCCGCGCTCACCCAGACGCACCACCACACCCCGCCGTAGCACAAGTGCAGGAACTGTCCCTCGCTCTCCGTCGTCTCTCGGACAAGATCGCCCTCACAGAAGATACCCTCCTCGAGCGTACCACCCAGCTCGCAGACACACGCAACGAGATCGCCAGAGCGAGGCATGCCGCCGACAGCGCACACGAGCTCGCCGAACGTCTCCGCGCCACACACGATACTTCCAGAGCACGCGAGCGTGAACTCGAATTCAAGGCACGCGCGTCTGACGAAGAACGCAGACTCGTCGACCGCGTCGTACAAGAGTACGCTGACCTCGTTCGCACCATAGAGGGTCGAAATGCCACCAACCACTCCCCTGCAGAGACCCTCCAAGATGGCAAGTCGGACCTCCACAAATTGCTCACCACCTTTGCCACAGAGTCAGAGTCCCTCCACGCCACCATCGCAAACCTCCATGCACAAATAGCCTCTCTCCAAATCACCCTCGATGCAGAACGCACTGCAGCCTCGCTCGACCGCACCTCGCTCGCACAGACGAGAACAGAGCTCGACAAACTCAATCTCGAAGACCAGACTGCAGCCAACATGGTC
>JBBPTZ010000787.1:0-14994 GCA_038094315.1 Phylloporus cf. tubipes
CCGGAATGGGCAGTCGAATCTACCCTATGTTTACGTCTCGTCCTACACCCCCACGTTGAGCGCTCTCATCCGCGCGAGACGAGCACCGTCATTTAGACCTACCAGTGCATGTAGGCGTTTCGTTGCGGTCGGCCAAGCGAATGCGGTCGGGGAGACCCAACTTCTCTCTGTTAGTTCCGAACTTGCAAACATCGGTCAGCACGTGCGCAGTCTAGCCAGCTTCACCCAAATCGAAGGTGCAGAATCTTCTCTCTCACGTGTGGAACAGGAGCTCAGGAAGAATGAATGGGTTCACTTCGCATGTCACGGTCTCGCCAACCAGAAAGAGCCGTTCGAATCTGCGTTCGCTCTGCAGGACGGACGCTTCACGATTGAACGGATCATTCGATGCGAGCTGGAGAACCCTCAGTTCGCGTATCTGTCTGCGTGTCATACGACCGTCGGAGATGAAGAGAGCCCAGACGAGGTGATTCATCTCGCGTCGGCGATGCAGTTCATCGGGTTCCGATCTGTGATTGGGACCATGTGGGCCGTGGACGATGCGGAGACGAACAAGATCACGTCCATGTTCTATGAAATCATGGCTGACAAGACGAGGGGTTTGGGTCATACCCGGGCGGCGTATGCGCTGAACAAGACGATGCGAACGGTCGACGTGCCGCTCGATCAGCAGATTCTGTATGTTCATCTCGGAGCATAATGTCTTGTTGATTTTTGTATTTTCTCCCGGATCGATAGTTTTGTCTTGGGGCTGCTCTCTGTTCCAATACCTTGGTCTTTTCTCTTTTTTTCCTCGTTGGGGTCTCGTTGCTTGTTTTCGTGCTCTCGTTCGATGCTTTCTCGTGTTTCATACCATGTTGTACCCTGCTGTGTAACTGCGATATCCGTTTTCACGTACTCCAAATTATTATACTGTAAGAGCATCAATTAGGTACTGCTGGGATCCTCGTGTTCCACGGACCGTCTGGGACTCGTTCTCGAACCTGCACTTAACCGTCGGAATCGGTTTTCCTGACTGTCAGGGGGAAACGCGTCGACAGATGATCACTGCTGCCCTTCTAACGCCAAGGCCACGTCGTTTTGATAGACCTACCACTCGCTCGCTCGACTGCGCAGGGGTTTGGTGATGCGACGTACAGATGCTGGCAAACAGTGCTAGTGACCTACAACTCATCCGTGACTCGAGTCGGAGTGTGGACTGCGACTCCAGCCTGAGCGGGTTCCAGTCGAGCACTTGTTTCGACATTGTCTCTCCTGACCACTTCCACAATAGCGGCAACCCAACAAGAAAGAAGGAGAAACACCATGGAATCTATTTGCCCCGACGATTACATGGCAGCGTACTCGAAAAAAAAAGAAGAAAAAATCAATATCCCAAGATATCTCCAAACCACGCACAAGAACGCAACAAAGGCGCCCTAGCGTATACAATCGTCCACCATCAACGGCGCCTTGTATTCTTCGACGACCCCAGCGACGGCCCCCACAGTGACAACCCCATCGAACCCCGCGCTCGTCGAGCCGTTGGCGATCATATAGTACGTCTTCCCACCTCCTAGATCGGTGAATTCCGCCAAGGGCGTCAGGGCAGTGACGTTGAAGTGTTGGGGAATGCCGTCTGTCTCCGTGCACCCCGAAAAGGTGGCGTTGATCGCGTTCGTACCGAGGTCGATGCTTAGATCATACAGCTTGACGTCGTCCGTGACTGCATAGGTCGCCCACGCAGAGGAGAATCCGCGGTGTTGGCCGGAATTGGGAAGAGCACGGCCGAGGAACGCGGCCTCGTGCACTAGCAAAAAAACGAGAATGAACCCGGACCGTCCAAGCGCCGGAAAGCTCCGCTTACCTGATCCGTTGGTGGTCTCGGTTTGGTAAAAGACGTGCGAGTCGTAGAAAGTCGTGCTATAGCCCCAGATGGTCCCACCAGTGTACCCGTTTATGTAGGATGGAAAGGGGTTCTTGGAGAACATGTGTCTCATAACAGAAAGCCCGCTGAGCGCAAAGGTCCCCTGTGATGGTGTGTAAAGGTTCCCGACACTGCTTCGAGTTAGTTCACGTCGCACTGTTCGGAGACGTGTGCTTACACTTGACCACGAAGTAATGGCACGGAGCCAAACCAGTTACCGGTCTGGTCGAGCAACCCGTTGTGGTACGCGACGTTTGGATGGAACGAGTCAAGCATCGCACTAACGCACAGACCATTCGTCAGAACGATACAAACTCCGTGCCAAAAAAAAACCTACGAGAGCGAATCCAATTCCACCTTGTAGCCTTCGATGCTGAGCGACATGTTGTACCACAGCGCGTCAGAATCCCACGTAAGCGTATTCCCCCCGATCGAAATTTGCTTGACATGTTCGTCATTGGTGTACAAGAGGTCGCCCACCACCGTACGCTGGATAGTCGACCCGTTGACGTATGCGACGACGTCGAATTGCCCACCAGAAGAAGACACGGATAAAGTGGGGTCACCCTTGCTCCACCTCAGAAGCATCGGGAACGTCCCGTGGAAGTACAACGACCACTGTTCCCACCCCTGTTCGGCGGAAGGTTCGATCTGGGGAAGGGTGTCGACGGCGTTGGGCACGGTGACATTGGACGATGCGACATTCCCCGTGCAGTTGTATAGATTGAGCGTCTTGTAGACATCGTAGTCGGACCCTGGTTGAAAAGAGGACGCCGAACGGATGTGAGCAGCGGCGAGTAGTGCTACGACGAAGGGGTGAAGCCCGAACATCATGGCTAGAGAACGGGGCTGTGAGTACAGCAGTTACTTTTATACATTCTGCGGATACGAGCCACCGCCGCAGAGGAGCATCCCTAACCGCGGGATGGTAGTCAGACTACCATCTGCAGATGGTGTGTAACGCTTTGGCGATTCGGATGTCTAAACCGAAGGCAAGGAAGATGCCAAGGTTCGGCGACTCAGAGAGGACACGAGTCGTCAAAAAGCCGTCAATCGGTGGTCCAGGCAATCTAAAAACTGTAATGGAGGTCAGGAAAAGAAAAATGTTGTGGAATGAACCACGCTGGTCGGAGAGTTAGTTTTGTTGTAGTGTATTAGCCCAATCTTTCATTAGCACAAACACAGACAAGCAATGCTCATGGTGAGGCTTACCAAAGCAATATATATCTATCTTATCTAATCTAAAAACTGAGCAGGCAAGGTGTGTGAGAGGAGTGTTATGAACTTAGCTGTCACATATTTTGTGTAGCTCACCTACTCACATGTGGGATACCTCTTATATCTACATATTGCCATGTGGTTTGCTAATGATATACATATACTAATTGAGGTTGTGTGTCCAAAAATACCCAAAATGTGATTTAGTGGACATCTAAACTCACACCCCTTGCACACCATGGCAAACACAACCAAATAAACTGTCAGGACTTACATGGGGGAAGGAGGCACTTGTTACAATAGGACTGAGTAGGGACTATTGTAGTCTTGAAGAACCTGAAGTCCAAGTGCAAGGGATGAAGGATGAGGATGGAGGGGACGAAGATCCTAGGGCTTTCCTAGCGATTGAGAGCTGGTTGCAATATGCAAAGCAACTAGGTAACCTAAGGGGGTGCTGAAGGTTCAAGGAACAAGGGGTGTTGCATAACAATGACAGTTGAAGCAATTACAGAGGCCAATCAGAAGGAGACCTGGGACTTAGAGAAAATGAGACCTTAGCACAGCTAAGGGAAGTACAAGGGGTGCTTGGATTCAGGTGGAAATACAAGAAAAACAAGCATGAGAAGCTATAGTACAGGAAAGGTGGGTTTATATACCAAAGGGAAATGAGGGTTACATAAGCAGGAACAGAAGGTCATGGAATGTTGTAGAACATTCATGACAAAGTGTCTAAGATAAGAGATAAGCAAGAGTGAATGGAAAGAAGCTGGTTACCATGCAAATGGCTATAGGACAATAGGAAAGAGTGGGTATAGTAGTAACCAGCTGAAGGAGATGAGCGTCCAACGTATTGCTGGGATGGGCTAAGTAATACATGGAGACAAGTGTAAGGGAAAGAAAGAAAAAATTGTAACAGCACTCAAGTTACATAACATTACAAAACCTAAGCCAAATTACAATATAGGGCTGCTACTTCAATTAAATTAAAGTTTCCTTGAGTGATGAAGCATGCACTTTCTGAAGAGTGAAATACTTAAAAACATGTACATAACAGTGGTGAAAACAATAGATTTAAGCCAGAAATCTAGCAAACTGAGTAGTTAGTTTATCAGGCAAATATTGATTGGGAACTATATTAAACTGATTGCTGTGAATGTGTAGAATCTTTCCTTTCCTGACATGCAAAAGGAACAAAGGGTTGTTTCATACACATACTCACTTTTACTGGTGAGTTAGAGTGTTTGTGCTCATAGAGGTTGTTGATTTTACACATATGAATAGCAGCATAGCAAAAACAAAACCATCACTTGTCATTGTCCCTACAAGTGAATGAATAGAAAATAATGGGGTGATTTTTCACATTTTAGAACATCCTTAAAGTGCACATTTGTTTTGTGGTTGGGTTACACATTATATAAAATTATAAACAGG
Organism: Phylloporus cf. tubipes; assembly: GCA_038094315.1. Classification (NCBI taxonomy): domain Eukaryota; kingdom Fungi; phylum Basidiomycota; class Agaricomycetes; order Boletales; family Boletaceae; genus Phylloporus; species Phylloporus cf. tubipes. The sequence goes on from JBBPTZ010000787.1 coordinate 4,556, forward strand.
TAATCAATCTCTGTGAAATCTTACTGGTCTGATGCTATCATGATACTCTGGGCCACATACCATTCTTATTGATTAATATGGACCTAGATGTGACATTGTTTATAATATAGCTAGCAGTGCTCTCATATTGTACAACAAAGCCAACACCAAATATTGTGTTAGCACTCCATCATCCAGGCTTTCATTGCCACATTAGGGATCTGTATCTTGGCACATAGCAGACAATGATACTGCATCTGCAGCACTTCCACCATCCCTTAACCTAGAAAATGATATTGCCACAGACATTTTATCCTTGTTACATGGTTTATATACTGACATATTCACTTGACCAAATGCTTTTCTATATGAAGGATGTCAGTGGCTAATACTTGAAGCTGAAGTATGTGATACATCACCAGTTCCACCAAAAGAGCAGATCTTGTACAAACTTCTCATGTTTGGAAGTTCTGGTGAGCTCAAAGAAGGCAATGATATTGTGATAAAAGTCATTGTGGTTGAACTCCCCATCAATAATACACCAACCACCACAGCTGGATAGTGTGAACTGAAGCTAAACCAGAAATCAGTCACTACATTACTAGAGGCTGTCAAGAATATCTGAATCACAATGTATATGATTGCATAAGGGCTGATAGACTTCATACTGATCAAGGTGGCTGTTACAATTCTCCCCTTTCTATTATATCTTCTCACAGACATCGTTTCCTTTTTCTTCTACGATGACTCACTCCTCACACATCAGCTGATTACTCACCACTTGCCAGTCATCGTTTCCTTCCACCCAGTAGCATTTCTCCCTCTATTTAATTATACTTCTTCAACATTGTTCTGCAATGTTTCTTTCCTATCTTGATGATAATTTCTTTTCTTACACTTGGTCTGTGCACTGTTTCCTCTTCCTTAAATATGAGTTGCACACACATGTATTTCTCAAGCTACTTCTACTTGACAATACATCAAGTCAATCGCCTACTTCGAGTTTGTCTCGTAGTTCGCCTAGCTGCCCTCCTCGACAACCTTTCCCAGCTACACTTCAATGTTCTCTAGCTCCACTCTAGTCAGGCCTATGCCTCTAGTATCCTCCGCGTCCAGTCAAGCCTACGCTTCTGCCAACGTCGTCTAGCTCGTCAAGTCTATACTTACCTCTACCTGGGTCAAGTGTAACAGTGGCAACATGAGAACAAGTATAATGTTCATCACACTTCTGGTATCTCTTTGGATGTGGGAGAGTTTTGTATTCAATGCTTTCCTTTAATGTGAAGCTTGGGGAGGTGAATATGTGTTTGAAAGCCTTTTGTGCTCTGAGATTATGTATATCTAGCATTAGATATGTGTTTGCATACCTTTAACAGAAGAGTATTCTTGAAAAGCCCCTTGTTCAGGTTATTTGGATCATAAATTTCACTCTTATACAAAAACAATGGCCAGGAATTTGCAGTTACAAGAAAGTCAAAACAAAAGTCACAGATAGCAGCCCAGCTCCTGAGGAAACAAGTTAGTTAATGTATGGGATAGAAAGTGAACAGAATAATCTGAACTGCTCATCTTGCCAATTGTAATCTACTGGACAAAGAAGGTGCCCTGTTACATTATGGTTGAAATCCTATCCAGTTTTTTTTTACCAAATTTGAGATTTTGTGCAGCATTTGAACAGGCTGCTATAAGCCACTAAATCACCACTGGCTTTAGGCTGGCTGCATCATTGCCATGGGCAGAGTCTGCACCCTGATTGAGCTATGATACATTGATGTTATTTTAGAGGCACACATATTTGAAGTGGATATACCTCCTTAAAGATGTTTACAAGGTTAATAATATGGTTCTCCAAGTTGAAAATCTTTCCTAGGGATGGTTGCCATTACAAAAGTTCCTTGAAATTACTAAATAGGCAGTTAGCCCTATGTAATTGAATCAATATAAGAACAAATAGAAAGCAAGTAAATCTTTTGACTTACTCTTTGTCATAGTTGGATGGTGCATCTGGATCCTTAAGGCAGGCATGCCAGTTAGCTTCATTGATGAGATCTTCAATCTGGTTTGTAAGGAACACAACATGTCAAATGCAATATCCAGCAAAAAGAAAGGCATAAGCCTTACTAGACAGTGTATGAAGTGGGATTGAATGCAATTTATTGAACCTGTACTCATGATTTGCTCCTGTTGTGAATATTGCTGATCTGATTAATTTCTGCTTTAAGCTTTGAGATGCATTCCTTGCAGGCAAAGGGGATATTTGTATTTCTATTAGATAAAAAAGTGGCTCTCTTAGGCAAGGATGTGGATTTGGATGGCTGGAAGGTGGCAGCCTGAGAACTCATGGGAAAGATGCTGTAGTAATATTTAACACTCATCCTTGGGTCTTATTTGGCTGGCTGGATTAGTACTACTTTCTTGTTTTAGATCAGAGTAGGCTGATGGTAGTATATTGCTAGAGTTACAATCTGAGGAGTGGAGATCTTCAGTATTGGCCTGACAAAATTACACCTATCAAACCAAATCCAAGGTTATGCTTTTCACCCTCCATTTAAATCCACTGAATAGGAATACAGGGTCAATGGTGGTGGGATAGTGGTTAAATCACATTGAGTGGAGTTGTTCAAATCAGTAGTCACACTGTGCCAGAACAACAAAAAGGCAGCTCCACAATAATAGATTGGTGAACAAAGATTAGAAATTTGGACCAAGGTTTGGTGCATCAGGAAATGAACCAGCCTTTAAAGCCACTTTGAGAGTGCCCCTTTGGACATGGGTTTGATCCTGGAGCTTCTTTATGCCCATTCTTACTAGCATGTCAATGAATTTCATGATAATGTGAATGAAATATTTTTCTTGTTGGTGAGGATGTGGACTGTGAGAAATATATACCTTATTTAGCTTAACATAAGTGTAACCTACACATGTGAAGAGACTTACATAAGCTTTCAATTGTTTTGAGTCTGCCAACACCATACATCTACATCTATGCCTCAAAGCAAGCTCCACCAAAGCAAGCCTTGCCACATCAGAAACAAGTCTAGGTCCACTGATGTTGAATGAATTGCTCAACACAATACTTACTGCATTCAAATGTTTAATCAACATGCAGCTGCTGTTACGATTCCCTCCTATTTTTCCTTTCTCTCACAGACACTATCTCCTTTCTTCTACGATGACCCCTTTTTCCACCCATTGGCCGATATTACTCATCACTTCCTAGTCATCGTTTCCTTCCTACCTATAGCGTTTTCCTCTCCAGCTTAGTCATGATTCTTCCACGTTGTTCCACAACGTTCTTTTCCTATCTCAACGATAGTTTCCTTTTTCATCCTTGGTCTGTGCGCATTCCCTTTCCCTCTAAATACTGGTCGCACGCACACATGTAACCTAAGCTATTTCTACTTGGGAATACACCAAGCCGATTGCCTACTACGAGTCTGTCTCGTCGTTCACCTAGCCGACCTCCTCGACCTCTCGTCTCGCCCTTCCCCCAGTTCTTCTAGTCAGGCCAATGCCTCTAGACATCTCCGCGTCTGGTCTAGCATACGCTTCCATCGATGTCGTCTTGTACCCAAGTCTACGCTCGCCTCTACCCAAGTCAAGCGTAACAGCTGCCATCCAAGGTCAGGATGCTGATGACATAGTGCAAGCATACCACCAGGCAACTGCTTCACTGCCTATGTTACGATAGGCCCGGGTGGGGACTAGCGTAGTCTTGAAGGACCTGAAGGGCCAAGCGAGGATGAGGGACGAGGGGCAAAGTGTCCTAGGGAATTCCTAGTGACTGGCGACTGTTGCGATACGCAGGGAGTCGGGGAACCCCAAGGGCGTTGAGGTGACGAAGGACGAAGTGGTGTTGCGCAACGACGACGGTCGAAGCAACACAGAGGTCTATCAGAAGGAGACCTAAGACTTAGAGAGACAAAGCCTTAGCACGGCTAAGGGGCGAGACAAGGGGGTGCTTGGATTCAGGTGAATGTACAAGAAAGACAAGCGTGAGAAGTATAAGTACAGGAGCAACGGGTTTATATACTAAGAGAAGGGACGATGACATAAGCGGGAAAAGGAAGGTCATGGAACGTGATGGAACGTTCATGACAAAGCGTCTGTGATAAGGGATAAGTGGAGTGAATGGGAATAAGCTGGTTAGCGTGCAAATGGCTATTGGAGGATAAGGGAAATGGGTATAGGTTAACTGGCCGAAAGGGAATGAGCATCCAATGCGTCGCTGGGGTGGACTAAGGAGTACAAGGAGACAAGCGTATAAGGAGAAAAGGAAGGAATCGTAACTGCCTACAGATTCATAAAACATGTGTAATGTTTTAAATTCATCTGCTATCTTATTTCAAGAGTATTCTTTTATTCAGTGTTATTCCTGTGTATTCCACTGACCAGTACATTCAATTGTAATCATGTTTACATCAGCCTTGCCACCTAGTCCCTTTTACAGATGCAAGTGAACCACATATGCAAGCTTGATATTACTATCATTGAGCAAATCCATTGAAGAACCATCCAACTAAGGCCAGTAATTACATTATATCTTGCTTTATCTAAACTTAACAAGATTTAGAGATGAACATTCACAACAATCTAGTCCAACATCTTCCAGGTCTTCTAGTTGCCCCCATTCATTGCTGATGCTAGAGAGACTGGCTGCCATCTTTTATTCTCCTCTCAACAATACTTTTATCTGTATTTTACTGGCATCACCACATCTCCTTACTGGAAAAGAGTTTCTACACTGGGACATCAATGTTTACTATCACATTGTGAAACAATCCAAAACATATAGTGTTCACAGGTTAGCACTAGATGACTTAAACTGTGAGTAGATCAAGTAGGAAGGAGTTGGGGAAAACTCCAAAAGAGCCTAACTGGGGTTCAATGGAGGCTGTCTTAGGGCTTAAATACTACTCTACAGTGTTTGTACATGTTTGTCCATAGTAAACATACTGTGCAATGTGCTATCAAGATGTGTACAACAGAAATGAGAAATATAATGAAAAGAAGTGGAGAGCATAAGTTGTACTATGTGCACACCATGAGAATGTGGCAGCATAGCCATAGAATGGAAGAGAAGTGAAAGGTATGTGTGTACCACACAATAGTGGGTACAATTACCATAAAAGGGTGGGTACAGCTTTGAGTAAGAAGTGTACCTAGCATATACAATAAAGGGAAGTCATATATCTATATAAAGCAGGCTGCTTGCCTTAAAAGGAGCAGGTACTGGATAGAGCCCAGGTATACAATGTTATAGTTTGAGGATAGGGGCTCTCCCAGGTTTGAATGCAATCAAAAGTTTGAAAATAAATAAAGAATAAGAAAAGAGGAATAAATAAGTTGTGGGAAATGTTAAGTCATACAGAGTGACTGTATGTTACAGTTGTAACTCTGCCATTGACCATGGACTACTTATTTTATTTTACCTTTTTTGTTTGCCAGCCCCATCCACCCCAAGCTGTTCCATATTTTCCACCAGAAGAGGATTTTTATCTCCATTATGGGTGTACTATCATGCACAACCATATTTCCTTGAAGCTGTTGTGGTTGTGTTATTATAAACACCATATCTTCATTGTATCACTGACTCAGCAGTGTCTTTACTTTGCTTTTTGGCCCCAAGTCATTCCTTCTGATCCTATTGGATGGGGCTCTGAGTAGTTTTCCTCTTTCACCTCTGCACTTCTCATAGACAGCTTCCTCCTCCACCAATTCTCTCACATCGGTGTCATATCTCCATCCTTACCTAATCTGCAGTAGTATGACTCACTCTGCAGCATGTTCCATGCAATTCTATCACATTCCATTGCTTACCTACTCCTGCCTATATATACCACCACTGCCTGTACAATAGTCTTCATTTTTGATCTATGCAATACTAGTGTCATATCTTGAACCACCTCTCTGGATCTCTCTTAGCCTCTGCATGCTATTGAGTCACTTTGTATGTTCCAAGACTTCTCTCTTGAGAATCTCCTTTGTTACCTTTGCATCACCTTCAGATTGAACATTGGTTACTCCTGCCATTCTGTGCACCCTTTGGACTGAACATCGGCTACTCCTGTCATTCCAGATCTCCTTTGTGATGCTTTGTGTAACACTGTAATACATTGCTGCTGTTACCACAGGATACAAAGATGGTTGGAGATTCAGCCTCCAATATAAGGGGACAAGATATGGTATGCATGTTTAAGTTTAAGTCAACTTGAAGTCCATTACCTATTCTGCAGCTAACTCATTTGTTTTAGCCAATGATGCCATGACCTTTTCACAGAGAATACACTATTTTGTTTGAAAAATAGTTTTCAAGCTATGTTACAATCGCCCTATTCTACCCCTATTTTTTACTAATTTTTCCTGGCCTTTTACATGCTATATTGCATTTTCTATGCAATATCTACACTTATCCTACAGTCAACTCTTAAATTGAGACTTAGCCAACACTAGTCAAGATGAGTCATTGAGGCAATGCATGGCTGTGCAAATCTTACCAACCTCAAGGCTGCTATATGTCACAGATAAGCACCTTATGGTAATCCTCATGGCTGACTCATCAGTCCTGATATAGAAGGTGAGTATGTGTTATGGTTGTGTTACTGCGATGGTCTGTTTTTCTCTTTTCCTTTGCTTATTCTGACCCCAGCCCCTGCTGGGAACACTATCTGTTTGTAGTATCGCTGACCCAGCAGCTTCTTTATCCCACCTTCTGGCCTGACACCATTCTTTCGGATCCTACTGGACCAGGCCCTGGGCTTGTTGATTGATCCTCTAGCATATTCTATGGACAGCCTATCTCCTCCGCTGCTTCTCCCACAATGGTGTCGTCTATCCACTTCCTTCCCATTAACTTGTACGTAATGACCAATCCGCAGTAGTTCTGTCTGCTTCCTTGGACTTCTATTGCTTATGTACAGTCTAGTACTTATACCATGGCTGCTTGTATCATAGTCTCCATTCTTGATCTGCGCAATCTAGCGTTGTGTCTTGAACCACCTCCTGGACTTTTACTAGCCGCTGCATGCTACTGAAGTGCTCTGTAAGTTCCAAGGCGATTCCTTGAGAACTCCCTTCATTTACCTTCAACCTGATGACCAACCTGTTGTCCGCATCCTTGGATTGAACCTCAGCAGCATCTGACATTCCGGATCTTCATTCGCAGCACTATGCATAACAAAAGATCAAGAATCTCCCTACATTCCTCCTATCCACAGAGTAGGACAACCCCACCTTTATCACCATAGCCCACTGTTATGCTTGACTCGGGTAGAGGCGAGTGTAGACTTGGGTACAGGGACAGTGTCGTTGGAAGCGTAAGCTTGACCGAATACGAGGGGATCTAGAGGCGTGGGCCTGACTAGAGAGACTAGGATGAGGTGGGACGAGGAAGTCAAGGAGGTCGGCTAGGCGAACGACGAGACAGACTCGTAGTAGGCAATCAGCTTGGTGAATTCCCAAGTAGAAATAGCTTAGGTTACATGTGTGCGTGCGACTGGTATTTAAGAGAAAAGAGAACATGCATGGACCAAGGGTAAGAAAGGAAGCTATCGCCGGGATAGGAAGAGAATGTTGTAGAACAACGTCAAAGAATCATGACTAAGCTAGAGAGGAAAACGCTATAGGTGGGAAGGAGACGATGACTACAAAGTGATGAGTGATATCAGCTGATGGGTGGGAAGGAGGTCATCGTAGAGGAAAAGGAAGTAGTGTCTGTGAGAGAAGGAGGAAATAAGGGGCAAATCATAACACCCACCTGTCGAGAACCCCTCGCTTTCACCCTCCGCAGTCAGACGACAAATCCCAGACACCTATTCCTGAGTATATCCCACGTCACCGTCGACCCCCGCTCACAGGCCTCCCCCTGTCCACACAACCCAGACCCCAGCCCTTCATACCACCACCTCATACCCCTAGTCCTATCTCAGTCACCCCACCCCAGTCTCCCATCATGTCTTCCACCGAGCTTAAAGCCACTCTCCCTGCTGACTTCTCTGGAGAACCTGCCGACACCATGCATTGGATGAAGGCCATGCGTGCCTATTTTGCTATAAACCCCATGTTATACTCCACCGATGAAGCCAAGGTCATGACCACCCTGAATAAGATGAGTAAGAGTCAAGGTGTCTCCTTCTCGGAGATGTGGTATGATCTTATGACCGACACCAACCTTGCCGCCACCGAGAAAACCTTCAAGAAGCTGGCCTTGAACTTCCAGACCACCTTCTACCCATACAATATCAAAGCCACTGCATGCCACGAGCTTGCCAAGCTCCGACAGAAGTCCTTCCGCACCTCTGGAGGCGTCTATGATGACGGCTTCCAGAAGTTTATCACCGACTTCCAGAACCTCGCATCCAAGGCTGGTATGCAGGACCAGGACACCCTCATCGACCTCTTCTCCCTGGAATTAGACTCCCACATCTCCATGCTTGTCATTGGCATCGAGAAACAATCTGCCACCATCACCGAATGGATCGCCAAAGCCAAGGCTTTCCACATCCAAGTCTCCCGCATGGATGCCATCTCCAAGGGATGAACCCCACCATCGCTTACCCACCATCACCCCACTGCTGACCCCAATGCTATGGACGTCAACACCATCCAGCTCAACAAGCTCACCCCTGCTGAATGGGCTAGGTGTGTCAAGGAGAAACTTTGTTTCAAATGCCACAAGGGAGGCCACAACGCTGGCAACTGCCCCACCACTCTGCATGTCCCCACATCACCCACTCCCCGCCATCCCCAGAACATCCACAACACCGAGACCACCCCTGCTCCCGCTGCAACCACATTCACTCCTGCCGCCACCCCCTCTGTCATTGACACCTATGTCAACACCCTAAAGACTCAAAGAAAGAACAAGGACGAGGTCCTTCAGGTCCTTAAAGTCTATTTCAAGGAAACGCCCAAAGAAGACACCTCTGTCGCCACTATTGACATCAAGGATTTTTAGAATGGGAAGTCGTTCCAACATCTTCTTCCCAGTCCATTTCCAATGTAATTACTGCCTTGCCAAATAAATGTATGCTCCTCATCCCCGTTAAATTGCAAGCCCTTGGAAAAATCATTGACACCTTCACCCTTATCAATTCTGGTGCCACCAGAAACTTCATTGATATCAGTCTTCTCACCCAAGCCGACTTTCCCCTGCAATGTCTCCCACACCTGATCATTGCGCACAACACGGACGGCACTGCCAATGCCAAGGAAATGATCCAATGGAAGACTTGGATTGGTCTCAAGTTTCCCTCCACAGATGACGAAGAAGAACTTATGGTCCTCAACCTTGGACGCTGACAGATCATACTCGGAATGCCCTGGCTCCAAAAATGGAACCCTCACATCGACTGGGCCAACAACCGTATCACTCTCCCTCGCTACCCCCACCCCATTGACGATGAACTCTACACCCACCAACGCTACCTGGTGTGATATCTCAGATTAGACGTCAACCAGGAGATTTCTGAACTCTACAACTCCCACTATGCCCCCTCTGAAGACGTTAATAAAATTACAATCTCTACCCAACTTGCCCAGGAAAATGCTACCAAGAAACAGGAAATCCCAACCTGGTGCAAAGACTTCGCCGATGTCTTTTTGGAAAAAACCCATGAGAAACTTCCCCCGCATCACTCCTATGACCACACTATCAAGCTCAAACCATCCTTTGTACCAAAGATTGCCAAAGTATACCCCTTGAACCCCATAGAGCACGATGCCTGTAAGACTTTCGTCAAGGAACACCTGAAGACTGGACGGATAGTCCTGTCCAAATCCCCCCAAGCCTTACCATTCTTCTTCGTCCCTAAGAAAGATGGAACCCTCCACCCCTGTCAGGACTATTGGTATCTGAACTCCCACACCATCCGAAATGCCTACCCACTCCTGCTCATCCTGGAACTCATTGATGACATGAAGGAGTCCATGCTGTTCACGAAGTTTGACATCTGCTGGGGGTACAACAACATCCACATCCGCAAGGAGGACCAATGGAAAGTGGCGTTCATCATGCCTCTTGGACTCTTCGAACCCACTGTCATGTTCTTCGGTTTTAATAATGCACCCCCCACATTCCAAGCCTTTATGAATAACATCTTCTCTGACATGATTGGGGAGAAATGGCTTAAGATCTATATGGATGATCTAGGCATTCACACCAAGGACGACACTGCTCTCCACCACGAACATACCTGTTGTGTCTTGCAATGCCTCTGCGAGCACAGGCTATCCCTGAAGCTGTCGAAATGCTCCTTCGACACCCCCCACATGGAATACCTCGGTCTTGTCATTGGACAAGGCAAGATCGAGATGGACCTTACCAAGCTTAGAGCTATCCAGGATTGAAAGCTGCCCTCCTCTGTTAAAGCTGTCTGCTCCTTCATGGGCTTCGCCAATTTCTACCAAAAGTTCATACCCGACTTCTCCAACATCGTCACACCTCTCAATCTCCTCACTCG
>JBBPTZ010000788.1:0-14961 GCA_038094315.1 Phylloporus cf. tubipes
TAGGTGGCATACCATTCTACGTTCTGCTCGGAATGGATGGTGGCATTGACCTTGTCATCGATTATAGAAGTGTAACCATAACCGCCAATGCTCAGCCGGTAAGAATCATCGCCTTCCTTTCTGATATTCCACTACAATAAATGAGCCTTGCATTCCGAGTAGACGCAAAACTGACGTACGACGGTGATAGGCCCGTTGAGGTAAACCTGCTGCCATGCTGGTAAAATGAGATTGATACTGGTAGGAGGGTTGGGGTCCGAGACGAGAGAAACGATTTTAAAGCGACCAGCAGTGAGGTTGGGAGCCATCGAGATGGTGTCTGTGATGGAAAACTTGGGGGACCAAAGTCTTGTGCTGATCGATCGCTTTATAGCCGTAGTGACCCCCAGACGTTATCTTGGCCCCACTGATTCAAGCCGATCAACGGTGCTAGTGCCATATCGCGTTCGAAATCGATCTGCGTCGCTTATCGAATCCCTTGCGGATCATGGCAGAAGCTGGCTGAATCCCGACGGATGCCCGAGAAGCCTTCCTCTGGCTACTATGTCCCTGTGGGTGATATTTCGTCAGGCTTATCGGTGATCACTGGGATTCCGGGAAGACTCGCTCCCTACCAACCGGTCATGGCGCCCGGAGTCGTGCCACCGCGGAGCTTCTCTTCTTCCCTCTTGCGCTGTGCCGTGTTTTCACCGGACACCATCGTCTCCGTGCGCATTCAAGCCCCACGTTTTGCGTGGCCATCTTGAAACTTTGCTAGCCTGTCTAGGCGAGAACAATCGCGAGGTACGGCCCTTAGCAATTGAATCAGAACCTTCGAGACAGTGGCCACGGACGAGCCATCAAACAGTAGGGTTATAATACTACTGCCTTGTGCCAGCAGTCCCGGACACACGGTGCAGGTTTACAGACACGTATGTGTGACTGCGACTCGATCGTCCGCCAAATGCAGCCCGGCCGTTCGCGTCCCTGCGTACGGTCTTGCGTCAGTCTCTCTTGCAAGCGTTTCCCGCGCGAATTCCCTTGGTTGGATGATGTTGATCTTGACCCGCCGCTGATCGCGGCGTTGCCACTGCTCGGAAGAAACACATCACGTCCTCTTTGTCGACCGACCAACCCTTGTGGTCACCTTTGACTCGTTCACAGAACACAGTAAACCTGCGAAAAACGACCTGGCACGTGTACTGGGCATCCTGACAGCCTGAGACCGCTATTGTTTTTGCTCACCGTAAGACGGCGCCATTGACGGCATGATCCGTAATTATCGTTACGAAGGCGCACTCTGCCTCTGTTGAGCAAGCAAAGATCGAGGTCGTCATACCTGTGCAAAGTGAAAGTGGAGGATAATCCAACGTCGAAAGTCGCCGGCGGAATCAAACTCGAGCTCAAAATCAAACCGGGAGCAAACCGCATCGCACCACCCAATAAATAGAGAGAAATAGTAGATGGGAAAAAAAAGAGTTAGCGTCATATACGAGAAAGCTAATAGCTAGGACAAATTGCACATAGTCAACAGCAATGCAACACATCCCGCTTTCGAAAAAGAAAAAGAAAAGAAAACGTCGAGGAAAACGAGAAAGAACGGAGAGATAGACCGACATCATAAACAAGGCAACGTCGTTAGCAAGCAAGCAAGAGAGAGAGTGTGTGTGTGCGTGTGTGTCGTACCGGGAATACAGAACAGAATGATCATGAAGTTGGAATGGAATAAATATGCAGAAAAAAAAATGACATGGAGACGAAACGAGCGTGTCTGTCAAGCGTGCTGACCCAACAAGAGAAAAAAGAAAGGGATATCGATTGGAAGAACAAAACAACGCGACAATAAAAGGAGCACGATATATGTTATCAAATAAGAGTGGGGAAAAAAACAAGATGCGACATACGGAGATCAACGCGCAAAAAATGACGTCAGTAGGGTGCTCCTGGCAGAGGCGGCGGGGGTAGCTGAGTGTGTCTGTGAATAGGCGGGGGCGACTCGACCGATCGTCGTGAATGATGCCTCAACCCGGAATCAAACGGCGAGAACGGTCTCAAGTCCAAACGGGAACTGGCCACTGGAGAGGCTCTCCGCACTGGCGGCGGCGGGGCCATGTCAATCGCGCTGGCCAGACCCACACCAAGCGTGTCAAAGTACCGTCCGCGTAGATCGGCTTCCTGCGTTTCTTGGATATACTCGACGGGGGGACGCGGCAACAATGGCGGAGGTGGAGGCCGTGACTCGCCCATAGGGATCGCAGTTGCATAAGGATGAGGAGGGGGCGCCTCGGGCGCGTGGCCATTGGACGCCTCCTGTTGCTCAGCGTCGTACTTGGCTCGCAATTGCGCCTTCTCCTCGGCCGCAGTCAAAGGCCTGAAACCATTGACCATCGGAGGAGCGGGCGGGGCGCGGGTGCTATTGACACGTGGAGGGGTCAGTGGGGGAATCGGTGATTCTTGTGGCTGTTGCTGTTGCTGTTGTTGCAGGAGCTGTGCAACCCTGTCCTGCTCCTCGAGCCGCCTTCTCAGGATCTCCTTCTCCGACAACCCACTCTCTTCTGGAGGGGGCGGGTCCGCATACGAAGGTACCGCTTCCGCATGTGGTGGGGATGGAGGGGGCTCTCGCGCTTGCGTCTGGGCAGCCACCGTTGCAGCGTCCTGAGCGTCGTACTGTCGCCTCAACCTCTCTTTCTCACTCAAGTAACGAGGCCGACTGCCACTTCCCGACGATTCAAACGGAGGTGGCATGTCTGATCCACCCGCATTCCCCACGTCAGCTTCCGGGTACAAGCTGTCATACGATACAGGCCCAGCAGCCGCACCCGAAGAACCAGAACCGAAACCATCCTTGGACGCGAATTGCGTGCCCTGATTTCGGTCCACGGCGAGCTTGGCCTCGTGGTACCGTTTCAGCGCCGCTTTCTCCTCTTCGGCTGATGGGTAGTGGGGTACCCGCGAGGACGACGACGGCGGAGAGGGCGGCGCAATCCGGCTATTCGACGCGTTGGGACCACCACCGGCATTGGATATGGAGGAGACAGCTTGTTGATACAAGGCAGCCCCGGCTGAGATGGCGGGACCCGGGACGACGCCGGATGCAAACGGTTTCTCGCGGGGGGGTGGGATGTGCGTTTCTGAGCTACTGCGACTATGGACAGATGGCGAGGGAACTCCAAATGCCTGGGTGCGCTTTGCAGTCGCCTGGGCTTGTTCATACAACCGTACTTTCTCCGTTTCTGCAGATGGCCAAGGCGTCGATCTCTTGGACGAGGCGGCGGGGGTAGAACTTGCAGCAGCAGCAGACGGGGCCTGCTCGTTCGTCAGTTACAAGACCAAGCAATGGACACATCAAACTCGCCTCGCCGGCCGCCACCAACGCAGCCGCGCCCTGTACCTTTTGCACTCTCGCCACAGCACTCTCGTACAACATCCTCTTTTCGTTTTCGGCAGTAGGCCACGCCTTTGACGCGGAGCGCGAAGGTGGTGTCGTCGCCCTCAGTGCTTGAGGATCGAGACCCTCCTCAGCATCCTTCTCGCTGATATTCGTAATCGTCAGCCGGTTCGTGGCATTTGCGCTCGGTCGTCTTCGCCCCACGGACCGCTGGTCAGCGGTACCATGACTCGCCTCTGAACCAGCATCTTCTTGAATACCACCCAGTCCGCCTCGAGAAGTCGGTCGTTTCGAACCGTATCCTGGATGGTCGACTGTCGCCGCGGGTTTTGCTCGAGAGCTGTCTCCGAGAGTTCCGAGTTCATCAGCACCCAACTGTGTATTCGCCGTGCCATTGTGGCCCGTCGGTGCAGTGCTGTACTGAACAGACTGTTTGGGTGGTGCATGAGGGGAGAGCAGGCTGCCCATCTCATTGTAGCCGGTAGAAGCATCCACGTTGTAGTTGTCTCCGACCACAGGTCGTGTGATGGAAGTAGTGATGGGTACAGTTGCCGCTGGGCTCGAGGGCGAGGTGACACACAAACTGGGTGCAGGGCCGATACGTCTAACAAAAAGGTTGATCAGCACAACATAAGAGATAACAAAAGCCCGACGACGGACCTGACAGCTTCTTCTGATACGTTCCTGCAAGCATGGCGATACTTTAGTCCCATCTTTGGATGACGCTCACACCGAGTCTACCTACCGAGGCCAATTTGATACGATGACAGGCAACTCCATCATGACGCTCTGCATCGACCCTATCCACGCCCTCACGATGATGACATAGGTGATATCGATATGTCTCGCTGCATTCAAGGTCGTTGTCGTATGCGTATTGGGGATTAAACACCCCAACTCGGCTTTATGTTGCGCGCCGTTGTACAATGTCACGTTCAATGGTACTTTTTGTTCCCCAATGTTGGCTACCTTGGCTTGAGGTCCGCTCCGTTTCGTAGCTGCTTGGGGGCCTGCACGAAAGATGGTGGTTTCTTTCATGGTGAATTCAAACCCACGGAGCACGACAGGGTGAACGGCGTCGGATTTAAGAATGGCCATGACGGAGACACGATCGCCAGGCCCGTAACATGTTCGTCCGCGTTCGACTGTGAGATGTACGCCGTCTTGATCGACGGAACGTGATTCGGGTTGGGAATAGACAGGCCAAGTGGAGTGTAACTCGTGTTTGTCGATTATGATCGTGGTGGCTTGTGATACCACTGTAGTCTTGCGACGGCGAAAGAAACCCCTGACGGAAATGAGAGACGGCTAGACAAACTCGTGGAAAAGAGTCTCACTTTTTGCCGAGCGTGCATACTGTTGCGACGAGTTCGTATCGGATACCAGCTGCGAACATGTGTCAATGACAAGGAGAGCTGCACGACGGATCGACCCACCACCTCTCTCCAACGCAATGCTAGGTGGTATGGACTCTGGAATACGGATCAAAAATGGGAGATCTTGCTATCGATGCCACCACGACCGCGGTCAGCAATACTGGAGCACAGAAACAGCACGGGGTCACGGACAGATTGCAGCACCGAGTAATCCTCGCTCGATTGCCAAAGTGGAATTGGGCCGCTGGGGCCCACGTGGTCAAAGTATGAGTTAGCTTGGCCTCCGCCCGGCAGCGTCTCGATCTTCTTGAGTTCGACGCGCACCCATTTAGCTTTGGCGCCTGCGGGCCCCACACGGACTTCGACAGCCTGCCATGCAATGTGGGACAAGGGTTCGGACGAGTCAGATGAGTTTAAGGATTGGAAATTGCGATTGAGGCGGGAAGGAGAATGAGACGAGTGCAGAGGACAATCCAGAGAGGACCACGCACTCCTTTGACCGCAGCCTGCGGTCTGTCCCTTGCACCGGGTGGGATTCCAGGATAGCCTACGCAAGCCAGAAAAATTGAACGAACAGGTCAACACCTGCCGAGGAATGAGCGACGCACCGACGACAAAATCGACGTTTGGAGGGGGTTGGAGAGCACTTGATACGACGCTCGTCAGTGAAAGAGGGTGGCAAAGTCAAAGGTAGTTCGTACATCCTCACGTTGGACATTCTTCCTGCTACCCTCCTAGCGGTTTCGCGGCGAAAAAAGCGTATAAAAAAGAGAGACTTTGGCGGTGCGATGAGAGGGATGGGACAGGTTTTCTTACACTACGTACGAGCAAAGTTGTTGGCGTGTCGAGGTGCTTCAATCAAGCGTTCATCGCCGCAGAGAAACAAGACAGTTTTGCACAGCATCGAATAAACGAGAACATATCAAAACCTAAACTCCTTGCCCTTCTTCATTTCTCGTTCCTTGTCCATCTTTTGCTTCTTCTTCGCCATCTCCTTGGCCACCATGTCAGAAAAGTCCTCCTTCGACCCCGCAACGCCGGCCGATCCACGCGAGTGCTGTTCGTACTTCCGTCGGAGCTCGTCCTCTGAAAGCCCCTCCAGCTCCGACGCATCCAACGACACTTCCACCCCATTTCTCCGCTTCACCGGTCGTCAGCCGACGGAACCAAATTGTCCAGCACAAACTCACCTTTGACCCCCGTTCGTCTCCCAAAACAGGTATTGGCGCTCCAGACGTTCCAGTAATAGCAGCAACATCGTATCCTCTCTCGCTGCCCATAAGTCCCCGCACCGACGTTTGCTTCTCTGGAACAACCTGGTACAACGACCGTGGGCCCGTATCTTCCTCTCTGTCCCTGGAAGGCGCCGTCTTCCGGAGTTCCAGGAAATCAGGCGTCTCGAGTCCTCCTGCCACAGTCGATACGACAGACGTAAGACCTGACGGCGTTTCGAGTCCCGATGGGGTTTGCAAGCCATCTGCAGGGGTGGCGGCCTCGGGTGCTTCCTCTGCTTCCGATTCCGATTCTTCCTCCTCCTCCTCTTCCTCTTCTGCAAGTCATTCAACACATGTGTGTTCGAATTCATAAAGGCACTTACCTTCTTCGGGCTCGAGTTCACCCCATGTGTTTTTGTCGATCGGCTCTCCAATCTAGAAAGTTACGTGAATAAACAAGGCCATTCCCAGCAGTCCATGTACGTACATTGACATCACCGACTTTGGGCAACACGCCGAAAACGTCACCATACAGCGGTCGGTTGTACTCGTCTAAAGGAGGCTTGCCCCATCCACCTGGATGGAAACCCCACTGCGCGCCTTCCGGTATAGGCGCGTTCAGACCGGGTATGCGGAGCGTCGGATAGCTCGGTGGAGGCCCGAATCGCTGCATGCTGATAAGCCATGGGGGAGGTGCAAGGGGTGGGATGGACAAGGCTTCCACGAGCTCAGGTGACAGGTCGCCAGGCCGCTTCTCCTTTAATGACGTCTCAAACTCTTTTCCCTCGTAATACCTGTGCGACAAGACTCGATATATTACCACATTGGACGGAAATGACACTCACATTTCCCCAAAGCCAGTTACCACGGGCTTGGTTGCAAACTTGAAGAACGCGTCATGCAATTTCTGGTAATCGATGTCGACCTTTCCCATCTTGGGCTGAACTCGCTCCCTCGTCTTGGCTTTGAGTGACATGTTGGCTTCCTTTTCTTTGATCGCGTCCCTCATTGTGGCAATGCCGGTATCTGCAATATATGCGGGCAACTGAAATGGCGGCTTCTCGATACCCCTCTTTCCCTGCAGGTAGTCCCTCTTGGCACTCCAATGGGCGGGAATAGGTACGGTATTTCTGTAGCACTTGAGATGCAAAAGCAATCTCGGATCTGCGGCAGACGGATCGGTCCATTCGACCGCCTCTGGTTTCGGAACGAGTTGTTTGAGTTCCGCAATGGTGAGCCTCGAGAGCTTGCGTAGCTTCTTTTTCGAAAGAGGCTTTTTTGGTGCGTCCGAAGCATCCGAACCTGCGTCGGAGGCCATGTCGTCGTCCGAGTAGATGACTTCGCCTTTGGTGGGCTCGGAACTTTTGACCTGGAATCGGAAGCAAGTCAGCCCGGCATTTCCAACGTGTCGAGAGGCGCACCTCGGAGAAATCGGTAGGCGTCTGAAACTTTGCAAAAATGTCGGAAAAGGACTCAAAGGTCGAATCTTTGACGTCCAGCTGCTCAACGACGTACTCGACGTGATCAGCAAAGTCCACCGCGCGGTGTCGCTTGATGGAAACGTCGCCGTTCGAGGCGGTGCCATTTGGTTCCTGCGTCCAGCGTGAGTGGGTAACATAGGAGAGAACTGGACATACGGGTGTCGTCTGGTTCGAGGCTGCGGCGGCCTTTTTCTGCTTTGCCTTGGCGCGGCGTAGCTGGTTTTTGGATTTAATGGCCTTTGTGTTTGAATCAGAGGCTGCAGTTATACCGTTCATTGCGGGCATCGTTGCGGTTTCCTCTGTCAAATGAATGTCTGGTCGTTGTCGTTGTGTATCTCGAGAACGTATGCGACGATGGCGAGCGGGTTCCCGATGTCGTGGTTGGCGACGAGCAAGCAAACGCCGAAGCGAGGCATTTCCTGTGAAATTACGTAATTACGACGCTAAATCACGTGCACGAAACATTCCCACGGTGGAGACCGACGCAGTCAGCATCCGAAAAAGTTTCCTTGTCCGCGTTTCTTCCACGACTCTGATGGCAAAGAAAAAGAACAAGCAAGTGCGTAGTTCTCGTTCAACGAAAATCTGAGTCTGACGAACACACCGCCAGATCATCCGACCATGGTGCTGGTATTGCGAACGGGAGTTCGAGGACGAGAAGGGTGCCGTGTTCAGCTTTGCGGGGTGTAGCCGTCGTCCTTACTGACGCTTTGTAAAGTCCTCATGCAGCATCAAAAGGCAAAGCATTTCAAGTGCAACATGTGCCCTCGTCGTTTGAACACCGCAGGAGGGCTTGCAGTCCACATTCAACAAGTACACAAACTCGAACCTGAAAAGTGGGCAGTCTTTTCCTCTTCCTCGATACGCCGATCTTACATCCATGTTCCTCCTATAGTCTCCCCCGAATCGAGAACGCACTCCCTGGTCGTGATGGCTATGAAGTCGAAATCTTTGGCATGGAGGGTATTCCCGCACCTGACGTGGCAGATTACAAACGTCGCAAAGAGATAGAACTTGGCCTCGCAGCGGGATCTATTTCTCAGCCGCAGCCCAAGCGGCCCAAAGTGGAGAACAAGCCTATTTCAGAGGAACAACTTCGTGCCCAACTCGAGGCCCACAAGGCACTCATGGGTGCTAGTTCCGGTGACGCTGCTTCATCCACCGCCCCAAGTGCGTCTGAGGGTGGAGCAGTGTATGGTGCACCACCTCAGGCATATGCGGCTCCTCCCATGCCCGTCGTACCACCCCCGACAGGGATGTCGCCACCGCCTGGAATGGTTCCAGGTGCGCCACCAGCTCCCTTCGTCCCTCCAGGAGGTGCTCCTCCCGCAGGGGCATTCCCAGGTGCGCCACCCCCATTCCCTCCCTTTCCGGGCATGCCCGGTTTCCCAGCTGGGTAAGTCCATACTTTTCCTGCAAGGTTTGTCTGAATCCCATTCAATTGATGCTGACAATTTCCTTCTGCCTTGTATTTGTGTATTATGATGACATACTAGGCCCCCACCGCCTGGTTTTTCGATGCCCCCTCCAGGTGTGATACCACCACTACCTGGTATGCCTCCTCAAGGTACGCCCCCCTTCCAACCAGGCATGTCTCGTCCACCACTTGGGCCTCCTCCGGCATTCGTTTCTGCCTCTTCATCCTTCTCTGCCTCTGGTGCAAACGGAGCTGGTACGCCAATGACTCCAAATGGCCCACCTACGCCAGCGCCAGCAAATCTGCCCCCTGCTGGGTCAGTACCCACTCAACAACCACCGCCACTCGTACTTCCAAATCCAGCCCTAGAACAAAAGTATGCACCATTCAAGAAGAGGACAGAGCTCAAATACGCAGATCCCAACTTCTCTCCTGTACGTTTTTCATCCCACCCTTTGATACCGATCGATACTCAATGTTACGCAGGAAGAGAAACGTGCGCATACAGTTAGATATTATTTTGCCAAGGAATCGACAAATACGGCGTCGTCACCGTCAGCAATTGCGGGCCTTGCTCCGGAGGAAATGAGAGGGAAGAAACGCGCGAGAGCGGAGGATTTCCTGTAGACTGTACCCCTCCGTCGGTCTCGGTCTTCTTTGCGCGCGTTACAGGTCGCGATGAGTGGATGGTTTTTTTTTCCAGGTTTCGGGCTCAGGTCGTGTCATGTTGACGAGAGAAGGTGCAGGAGGGGAGGAAAGTGGGTAGAAAAGAACGACTTGCGCGCGCGTGTGGACCGACGACGGAGACGAATGACCCCAGTCCGTCCCATCCATCTCTACTGTCCTCTTTTTCCCCCTGCGCTTTCTGCACTCATCTGATCTTCTTTTTGCGTTTTTCCCCCTCTTCTCGATCGATCTTCAACTCTCCAAGTGGTTCGTTGTCACGAATGGACGTACGTGGTCGGGAACGTAGAACAAAAAAAAGAGACATGTACGCACATGTGGTACGAGCCTCGAATTCGCATCTCACGTCTTTTTCTTTCTTTTTGTTATTGTCCTCCCTCCCTCCCTCGGTACGAAGCGGTGCGAGCTGTGACACGGTCGGTTCTCTATCATGGTTCCCTTTTCCTCGTCTGCTGGTTCGTTCGTCGTCTGTTCGTTGTCTCGATAATTATGAATATACCATTTACTATGTCATGGAGGGACGACGTAAGGAAACCGCGGACACTTGCAGTCGTCGACTTATCGGCGTTGACCTAGCACGGGCGCTCGAACCCTCGACGCGTTCCATCATCGCAATAGATAGTAATATTGTACGATTATCATGTGCATACATGCGCGCGATCCACAGATCACAAATCCAGTCAATCCGAATCGGGCGGCGCCCATAGCACACACCGCCCGCTTCCATTCCCCGTCGCACACCGCTCGACGACGCTCGGATGTGAACACGTGACGGCCTGTGTCGCGGTGATCCTAGCGCGTGAGGCAAGTCGCAATCAGCGCTGGAATCTAGGGACAAGAAGGGGACGGGGAGACGTACCGCTGGGGGTCCGATAGCTTCGCGACGCGTTCGCCCTGGGATGGGGGGGTGAACCGTCAACACGGGGAAAGGGGAGGGAGGGAGAGGGTGTACCTTGCACGAGTAAACGTGGACCGAGTGGTCCATGTTTCCGACCTAGCGCGCGCGTTATACGTTTGGTGCCCCGTTCGAAGTGGTGTCAACGTACCGTAAAGTGCGGGTAGACGTCTGGATTGGAACTCCATATGGCTCGCAGCGGCGTCAGCCATCGTCCCTAACGTACGCCGTCAACCGTCGATTCCACGGACCGCACGCTACCACTTACAGTCTGACAGTCATGCTTTATGCGACTAAACGGCGTTAGCGCAGGAAAGACGGGAGAAGCGTCGTATCTCCCTGCATCGAGCTCCCAAACTGCTCCGTCGACATAGCGTCAGCTGGACCAGCGTGAATCCGATGCGCGCATATACTCACGCCTCAACGTGTCGTCGTAACACGTGCTCACGATACTTCGTCCTCTGGGATCCCAGTAAGCTGACGTGACCGATTTCCCGTGGGCATGTTCGCCACGGAGCGCGCCACTCCCCTTTGTCGACGCGATAAACGTTTGGATCTTCTCAAAGTCGAAGTCGAGCGGGCCAGAAGAGAGTTTCAAAGGCGAGGGTGGCGGCGAGGATGTGGTGGCACTATTTCCGCGTGGCTTGGTTGAGAGGGCGTCTAGTTTCCGAGTGTCCCATATCCTGTACTCGTAAATGTGCCACGAGTTGGACGAGGTGTGAATTCGCTTACTTTAGGGTCCGGTTGTTCGACGCGGTCAAGATTAGATGGGGACTGGTTGGGTTCACATTCACACACCCTATTTTTTGATCCGACAGCCCATACCAACGAGCATGACTAGGACCTTCCCGAAGGTCTAAATGAGTCACGCCTCCAGAGACATCGGATATCCACATTTCGCGTCCAGAGGGGGGAAGTTCGAGAGAAGTAAGCAAGACGTCCGAAGAAGAGTATATTTGTTGTGAAATGCCCGAAACGAAAGAAAATTGTCGGATGGTGCAATCGTAAGATGTCGTATATAGCTGTGATAGACAATAAGAAGTGGATATTGGATTGAGATGAGCGGATTCACCCGATGAGAGTCTACTGGATCTATCCTGATAGACGAAAGCGAGGATTTGGCGGTAGCAGGCCAGTGAGACTGAAGACGCCAATATTTACCTCCTGACTTTCCGTTGACGGGGGTAACGTCCTCGTCTTCGTCAGCCACTTCGTCAGCAGAGGCTCGTGCATCCCAGATGCCAAGTTGACCATGCTTGTCTATGAAAACGTCATGAGAGATACAACCAAAATCCAGCTCACTAACCTCCAAAAAAGATCAAATCCTTGGTGGGTTCCGGATGATACGCCGCACTGTAAACCCGGTCCTGAGTTACCTTTGCCATTGAAACGACTTTCATCGTTCCCAGCCTCTTTCTCAGCCCCTGCACCTCTCTCTCGTCTTGCTTGTCGCTGTCATATACCCACGCGTCTATGCTTCCTACTCCCCTCGGAATAGGCTTACGGGTGATGGCCTGCAAGGAAGCTCGTAAAGCGCCCATCTCTTTGTCGTTGAGCTTCTCAGCTGAAGTGAGAACAGAGAGGTCGAGATCTTCCGTCCTGGGGCGTTTCGCCAAACGTGCCTGCTCTTCAGCCAACAAACGTTCCTCCTCTTCCTGCTTTCGCCGCGTCTCAGCCTCAGCCTCGCGTTTCCGCCTCTGGGCAGGCGTCTCGTTGGGATCGACCGCGTCTTTCCGTAGACGCGCACTCTGTCGACGCGGCGCCTCCTCGACCAATTCACGCTTGACCCTCTTGATCGCTGGAACGGGCTTTGCTTTGGGTTTCGGAGCGGGTTTCGGCTTGGCTGGCACGCCGAGCGTCGTGGTGGCATCCTGGAGTTCGAGTTCTTCCAAAAGTGCACGATTGCGGGCAATGTTTGCCTCGCGTTCTTGTTCACTGTATGGAATAACATTAGACCTTTGTTATTCTTACACAAACGGATGCTTACTAGGTCGACATGTCCGTCATCGTCGTCTGTCGCGAGTTTGGACCGAAAATGAATCGCGTCGCGTTACGTCATAATCACGTGATGTGTGGCTTCCAAAATGGCGACCTCGATATCAGGCCTCTCCGAGTCTCTCTGCACAGCCATGTGTGGTGAGATAGACGTCCATGAAGATGGAGCTTACACGCCTTAGTGGTTATGCTGTAGATGCAACGGAAAAAGGATCGCGCCAGCCACTAGAAAAAGGCCATACACATCCCTTCGAATTTGATAGAAAAAACATGCTACAGTACTCGAAAAATTCTTTGTGCAGTTGCGTTGCAACTGAGAGTCATTTTTGCTATCCGATTGTCGAACAGGGGCTAATTGTTTCGATTTGGTAATCATTACCACGGGAAGACAAAAAAAACGCCGTTGCAATTGTCCACAGTGAAGAAATCGCGGACAACGCATGCCGTTCCACTTCTTCCTCGTGTCCAGTATTTAATCCCGTCTCCATGGAGGCAGCTGGTCAGCCCACTTGCGGTCTCTGTGAGATCACGGCCAGCTCTTCAAGCACCATGGAATCGTTTCCGCATTTCTTTCGAATCCGTACCATCACCTTTTGTGAGTACATTTGGCATGGCAGTTCGTTTCTCACTCACGCCTTGCAGCAATTATCATGTTGCTGAGCTTCTTCTGGCTCTGCCTGTTATGCATCGAAATGTTTGCACGGTGGCGTGTGGCCGATCAAATCAGTCGTACGCTTCATCATTTTATGCCAGTGATCACATATTGTTTAACATGTAGCTAGATTCGTTGATGGTTCTATTCGTTCTTACGAACGCAGTCACTCTCATCATGTTACCTATGCTGTGGGTCGATCTCTGTTCCTCATGCTGCACTCGATTTAAAGATTTGTGTCTAGGATCCTCGTCGAGTTTCGGATTTGGTTGGACGCAGCGCGTTTGTTTCTTCTATTCACCTTGCAACTCGGTGTGTATCAAGGAAATGATTGTCGCGAGTTGTTAAGCTTACTCTGTCGGATTAGGCTCAGCCGCTGCCGGTACCTATTGGGATCCTAAAATCCAGTGCCCTCACCAAAGTAAGTTCCTGGTTGATGCTTTACGTGGACGTGACCTGATGCACCTTACAGCTTCAGATGACATTGACGTCTGCCAACTCATTGGTGTCTATACTATGATCGCTTGCTGGATCATACCTACGATATGTAAGCGTGGAGCGGACCACCATCAACGGCGTGGTTATTCATCTTGTCAACAGTTGTCCTTTACTCGACATACTTTGCCATCATGGTTTATCTCCAGTCACGCATTCCGGTTGTTGTAGAGCCCGAGCGGGGTCTGGATGTCCACCCCGAGATGGGTTCAACTGATTCCCTCTCTTCATGGAAAGAGATGATGAAAGGTGTTACTGCAGTGCAAGGTTCAAACACCACTATGAACTTTTCACCCCGGTTGCCGGTGATGCCTAACGGGGTTCATGCAGGCCAACCCACCGCATACACACCATGCCGCCAATCGACGATGCCATCCTTGGCGCACACCAGTCAACAACCCCTTCTTCCATCTCGCTCATTACCTGGTCGCCACTGTTCCCTTCCCGCATCCAGGCAGGGCAACCTGCCTCACCTCCACCCCGCGTTCGCATTGACCGTCCCATCCCCTCTCTCCACCGAGGCATATCCGTCCTATCCATCGACATCATCCTCATCCCCTTATTCTCCCCCTTCTTCTGTGAATGCAGGGAAGCAGTCGTTCAGCTTCGGACCTGGCGTTGCGGAACAGTCTTCCGGTTATCATCAGAGGCGTTTGAAATACCTCTCAATGCCATCGACTTCATCTCCCAGAGAGATGGAAAACGCTGCGGGGAGTCCCCGTAAGACGAAACTATCAAAACCACTCCCTGCACATGTTCTGTAGCCCTAGACTGTATTTCTTGTATGAAGAGTTCTCCTGTAGTGTCGCCATGCTCGTACTAGAATTGGATCACGAATGACATGCACTGATAATTTTGGGCCCGTGGACATCGGTTTGGCATCCGCGACAACAAATTTATATGTTTTGATGCGCTCGTCTGGCTGTAACGACTAAAACAAGTCGGACCCGCCGCAGTGCTGCTCCTTCCTTTCCTTGTCCTTTACTTTACTGGTCGACGTACACGATGGAAAGCTGGGATCCGGTCGCGTTCAAGGCGAGTTCGAGTTGTCGTTTGTTCACCTCGGCCTCACCTCACACCAGGCCCTCCTCCGAACAACTTCCCAACGCCTCGGTCAACTTCAAGAACGGAAAGACTCCCAAGGTCAACTCACGCGACGCGACATTGCTACGAATCTCTCCGATGGCTACCTCGCCCTCGCACGTGTGAAAGCGACACTATTGATTCAGGAAGACGTCACGGGAGATTTGTTGGAGGAGTTGGAGATGTTAGTGGGCGTCGTGGGGAGGCATGTCGCCGAACTTGGGGGAGAGGGAGGGGTTGGGTTGGGGCTACGGAGCGGGGAGGTGAACGAGGAGGGTGATCGCGTGAGGTGAGTAATGTTG
>JBBPTZ010000789.1:0-14959 GCA_038094315.1 Phylloporus cf. tubipes
ACTGGTCAATAACATCTTGCAATATCTCGAGAAGAGCGTCGAGGGCAGTGCATGCGGAGCGTTGAGTAGCCGGATCGTGAACCAGATTCATGATGGCCTATAGATCATTCGATTACACTGTTGGGATTGAAGAGAATTATGGCAACATACAGGAATAAGCGTGGCATGCTTGGACGAACACTCGTCCTCCAGCCACTCGCATAAACAGCTGACGGCAATGCAGGAGGCTTTCCTGACCGAGGGGTCCATATCTTGGAGACCTCTCTCGATGATGGGCCAGACTTGGTTCATGATAGGAGTCATGAATTCACTGCAACCCTCGACGACCACGCCGAGGGCGAGCATGGCACCACGACGGTTATTGGGATCAGTTGATGAGAAGTACTGCTGAATTAGAGTACGGAGGGCCGGGAAGACTTGAGTAGGAGGTAGGTTCGTCGCTAAACCATCGATAATGCGCAGCGCGGACTGTATGATCATTAGCACATGACCACCACCAACGGCAACGCACTTACGCGACAGGGTGCGTCGTCGTCGCTGTCTTGTGGTTCGGGTTCGGTGGTGATCGGCATGAGACCCTCCAATATTTTCCCAGCCAGGTTCTGGCTTTGAATCTTGGACTTCTTGCTGTAGGAACGAATGGGTAAGTGTCAAGTCGAAACACAAGAGTGGACTTGCTATTGCACTGTCCAGTTAAGAGCATTCAGAGGGAAAATGCGAAGTTCGTCGTCGAGGGCCTTGTTGGCGCCGCAGGCGAGTAGGAATGAAGCAAGAGCTTCAGTGTGGGAGCCTAACAACGGAATTTCCTGAGTTTCGGTAAAGACCAGTAAGTGACTATCTCGGTGCGTGATCTCTGTACGCTTACAAGAATCAAAAGTGTCTCGAATACATCGAATAACTGTCGTGCCGAAGCCTCGTCCCCAGCCTCCAATGATTGTTGCACAACTTGGATCATGGCAGGAAGGAAATTTTGAAATGTTTTCTGAAGGAAGATGTTCAAACAGCACGTTCGATCAGATAACCAACATACGATATCATCCTTGTCATCCGCGTCGATGTACTGAGCAAGGACGCCCAATGCACTGATGGGTTACACGTCAGCGATAGTCGGATAGGTGAACCTTGACGGCATACCGAACTGTCGTTACTCGGACTTCTATGCTTTCAGGATCAACAATGAGAACCTCGAACAGTTTGAAGAAATTTTGATTGGAATCCTGGTACCCCTCAAGAACGGTTTCCAGGATAGTGAACACTATGTAAACGCCGATTTCGCGATTTTCTTTCGCTGTGGATGTACATGCCATATTGAGCCACGGGAGAAGTTCAGGCCACGTCCCCTCTTTGAGTTCGATGGATGCGATAGAAGCGATAACACGAGCAGCCGAGTGACGAACAAGCTTACTATAGAACAATCGTATGTGAATAAACAGGGATGGGATATATATATGAACACGTACTTTGGTTCGGAGAGGATGGCATCCGGCAATTGGCTCTTGATCAGTGCGCGCGACTCTTTGGGGAGCTGAATCCAGAGATCGCCACTCTTATGTTTAACCCGCTTGCGTAGTTCGACTGCTGCAAGTTGGCGAACCTTTATACAAGAAAATCCTCGTAAATCCTCGATCTGCATCAGCGATCGACAAGAACTCACAGCAATTTCGGGAGAATTGGTGAGTATTTGGACCAGAGCAGGTATGCATGCCGGGTTTTTGTAGTACTCGATATTGAGTTGAGTAGTGGCCTAAAATAGGGTGACGTGAATACGAAAAACGCGTCTGATCCAATGATCTTACAGCCTTGAGTTGTGCGGTGTCATTGGAGGTCGACTGCGACAAGAGATTGTGCAATCCCTGCACGAAATTCGGCTGTAGATTGTAGGTGTGCATCAAGACGAGGATCAAATACGGGCTGTACTCACATCCATTTTACAGGAAGGAGGACGAGGAAGAGGAGGAGCGCAGATGAGATTGCACTGATTCCACCATAAATTTTGGCGGGGTTCCAAAAATTTCCGTTATGCGTTCGGGTCCGCATTTGACTCCTTGAACGAAAAACGTACTGAAAGGGTCACTAGTAGTACTACTTTTCAAAGTACTTGCACTCCGAACGTACTACGGTAGGCCACAACAGCGTCTGCAGATGTCCTCGTGAAAGGTACGCCAGTAACTCTTGAGAAGGTGAGTCGCATTCGAATTCGTCGATCGGAAATGCGGGTTGATACATATGCGCAGTTCCTTCGCAGGCGTGGCGAACGAACCAAACTTTCGTACTCGTAAACCACTGGTATCTGTTTGACCATCAACGTGGATGTACGGATCCGCTCTATGTCGCCGAGGAGCCCGGGCAACCCTTGTATGATCTGAGCCAACCCCTGGGTATGGAGCGTCTAGGAACGTCGCGTCGGGGTTCCGATCAGGCAGAATGTCAGGCATGGGCAAAGAGGGAGCGAGAACGGATGTGGTTCCGTTGTGGTTCCGTCTGGACGTTTGAGCGCGAACGACGTACTGTCTGGTCGCTGATATTTCTTTGCCGGTGCACGGGCAGGTGATGACTAGAAACGCTTCATCGATGTTAATCTATGTAGTTTTGGATCATGGACCGTGTTGTAATTCATTCCCATTGAAACTGGTGGTCCGAGCCTTTCCAAGTGCAAAGCTCACACTACAAGACTCGGCGATCATTCCCTCACTCGAAACTGCACACTTGAGCTGGATCACATTATCCGTACATCGACGTAGTAATATATAGTAAATCCACAGATGTCCGTCAATTTTGCAGGGTTGCAGACGCGGTGGGGGTACCGCGATGACGCTTCGATCGAGATGTGGGGGTTGGACTCGCAGCGCGCTTCGAACTCCTCCGTGAGCTTTGCGAATTCTCCGTCAGTCCAAGTGTGGTCCGAGGCCGGTTCGTCCTGTTCTGCACCTGGCGCCGTGTTGCACCTGTGAGATCGACCGGGAGGTTGTCAACGGCCTTGTCATCGATGGGCCAATCATCCCCATTTAAAGCCTTCTCCATCGTGCTGATGAACCAGGAAGATGACTCCAGCCGCCGAATATTCTCATCGTGTTGGTCAATGGCATCCCACAAACGATACAGTTCTCTGTCAGAGCTGTCCGGCCGGACTTGAACACGTTGACGCTCTTCGGCCGTCGGATAGTCGACCGCATACAAAGACTTGAATGGCTGACTCAGTCGTCGAATAAGGCCGGTAAGCGGGGTGGTTGTCCGAGGTTGGAATTTACCCGACTGACACGGATACGAGCCGCCACGCAATATGACGCACTTTAGAGAGCCGCCACTCTCGAGACTATCCTCGCCAATGGCATGCTGATCGAACATGTCCATGTCGTCTCTGCGCGCATTAGCCTTGTACGAATCAACCGCTGGGACATAGCACAGAGTCGTCCATCCCAAGACATGCAAGAACGACTCGAGATCGTCCGTGAACGTGTGGATCTTGCCGGGATTTTGAAGCAGGTTGGCAGACATGAACTGCCACGTACCCTAACGAAGACAATCAGCGACGAAAAATGCGATTATAATACCCACGACATACCGTGCGATCAGGTCGTCTGCTGCCGACTTCGCCGACCATTTTCGCCAGCTCCCAGTCGATCAGTAGTCCTTTGCCGTCGTCCGTCAGGATGATGTTTCCCACGCTGATGTCGCGATGCAAGACCTTTGCGACATCGAAGGCATACGCATGAGCTACACGTACGTTTCAGTATACCAGTCGTGTACTACACAGGCAACGCATACCTTTGAGCGCGTCAAACACACCTTGAACGAGCTGCTTCATACATTCAAACTTGATCAGCGGCCGCCCGACGATCCCAAGCATCAGCCGATAGTGTTGATACGGCAAGATCCTCGGTCGCACGCACAACCACGGAGCACTTAGTAACTCTCGCGTTTCCGTCCTGCCTCCCTCGATGTCGCCACCAGCCACAGGGTCTGGGATGTTCGGGACGTCGTGGCGATGGAGCAGTTTGTAGATTTCGTGTTCGGGTGTCACCACCACGTCCGGCGAGTTCGAGAGGAATCGCCACGTGTCCTTCATGTACACGGTCCGTTCTTCTGACCACGGCCTATTCCCAACGTCGCCGTCGCCATCCTCGACAGGAATCCACACCACGGGTAGCGAGCGCGTACAACGGCTGACGAGCGACCGGTTTTGCGTCTTCGCCTTCGGACCGTACGCGTAGCCCATCTCGGTCAACCCAGGCACCTCGTACCTGTACAGCGGAGTGGCCTTGTCCTTGTCCCCGAGTTTCTCCCGGACTCGCGCGTCGACCTCGGGAGCAAGCGTCGCAGGTCGGATAGACTCGTCGTGACCACGCGCCTTGGGAGAGAGATGGTCGAACCGCCACAAGAACTCCGCCATCAGCCTGGGGTTCGTCCGGTAGTTGAACGCAGCGGTCACGACGGTGGCGGACGGGTCCCATCGCAAGAGCCGAGCTTGGTCGCCTTGTACGACGACAGAATACGAAAAGTGTCGAGACTGCAGGCTGTGCAGAGCCCCCGCATAGTGTGCGAGTTGTCCGCGCGCCATGTTCCCCTCCAAGGTGTCGGGCGTGAACGCTCCCTCTTCGACGGCGGCCAGACGTTCGCTCTCCGTGTCGTCGCGAGGGTCCTGGAAGGGCGCGCCGTCGTTCTTCGCTTTGAACTCCATCCAAAGTTCCATTTGCGAGAAATCCGCCCTGTCTGGGGGTGCCACACCGTCGGCGCGATTGTAAATCGAGATGTCCGTCTTCAGTCTGAGGTGGTTCGCAGTGTCCTCCTTTGTGCTCGTGTTCACGGCTTGAAGGCTAGGCATCCATCCACTGATGGCAGGGATCTGATCGGACGCGGTCACCAAACTGGCAGTTCAGCATCAAGACGAACACTCACGAACGGGGTATAGCGGGCGCTCTCCACCCCGTCTTTGGGGACGCTCTCGAACGGGTTCTCAGGAATGTCGGGGAGTGGCTGCTCGGCGGCAGGGACGTATTTGTCGAGAAATGCATCGACGGGCATCGCACCCAGCCAATGACCGTCCATCTCATTTCCGAGTTGATCTCGAACTTGTTCAAACGTTTTGACAGCGATCGCGTATTCGAGGCCTGGCCCGTACTTCTTTTTAGCTGGCGTCGATTCGTGACCTGTAGTATTGGGCTCGGGTTGGTCTTGGTGGGATCGAGACGTCATGATCAAGGTCGTGACGAGACGGAAAAGTTAGAGGATCAGGACGAGCGTTGCCTCGATATTTATCCTCCGAGATCGTGTGGATCGGGCTGTGGACTTGATACGTCAGTCTCGCGACATCACTTGTCGTTCTGCTGACCTTGATATGGGTTCGTAGGTAGTGGCTGTAGACGAGAGCCAACACGCGGCGCGGTCACGTGGGACACGGCCACATAACAATCGTCAGTAGCCTCAGCTACATGATATAGTAAGTAGGCTTTTGACCCCCAAAAGCTCTAGTTCCGACTCAGTTCCACTTTAAAGACTTCCAATATCCCCAAAAGTACGCGGGTCTCCGCCGACGCCGACGCCAGCGAGGTTGCAGAAGGGCGGTATTGTGAAACAGTCAAGCCCCAGAGCAAGAAGACGCGTAAAGTCGTGTCAAAACGAGCACGCACCAACTTCGCAGAAGAAGAAGACATAGTACCAAGCACGACCAGTCAAACCATACACCCAACGTCTTGGCACGTCGTCACTGGTGTTGAACCCATCCGGGAGGCATTGTTGCATTGGTACGGACAAATACACGAAGTCCGAGGGATGCCTTGGCGGAAACCATTCGATGGATCGCTGGACAAGGACGGCAGAGCGCAACGTGCGTACGAGGTTCGTTCTCGCTGAGAAAAACGCATTGTCCGAGGGTCCATTAACGTTCACACACTACTACTAGGTCTGGGTGTCAGAAGTCATGCTGCAGTAGACCCAGGTAGCGACCGTGATACCCTACTATAAAAAGTGGATGGCCCAGTATGTGCGTGGCGTTCGGAACGAGTGTCTGTCGATCTTGTCCCTGATGCTGGTCAGGTTCCCGACCATCAAAGATCTCGCCACGTCGGATATCGACACCGTCAATGGTCTTTGGAAGGGCCTCGGGTATTATTCCCGTGCTGCCCGTTTACTGAGCGGCGCACAGATAGTTGTCAAGGAACTCGACGGCCAACTTCCAGACAACACGATACCTGGGATCGGTCGTTTGTAAGGATCAAACCAAAGGCAACTCGCTAAACATGAACTGTTACTCTGGAAGAAAATACTATTCCAAAACTGAGGTGCTACTACATATTTGCTGTCCTTATATACTACTAAACATGTATCTACTGCATGGTAGAATGTTCTGTGACATTCAATGTGATTCAGTGATAGTGTGAAAGTTGAAAGGTAAAAATAATGTCATGACATTACCCCCTTTTCAAGCTTGGAGCTCTGTGAACAAGAGAGGAATGAAAGGTAAGAAACTCGGGTGAAAAGAGAATAGATATTGTGACAGGAGGAGGGGATTCATGTCAACAGATGGGGCATGTACAAGGTGAGTCAGCCACATCAGGGTTATAAGCCTGGTGGAGGTGAACATGGGTAATAGGACAAGGTGCAGTAGGATGCATTCGGTGGAAATCAGTAACAAGGGTTTGTGAATGGGGTAATTGATTATTGGGAATCCATTCATTTTCCTCAGATGGAAATTCTTTCCAATGGATGAGATATTCCATGTGTCTGCGGCGTTCTTGTGATGCTAAAACTTCGTTAACCTCATGTTCTTCAACACTGGAGATAAGATTGGGAGGTGGTGGTGGTGGTATGTGTTGAGAGGGAAATTCTCCAGTATGATAGGGGTATAGAAGACTTTTATGAAATACTGGATGAATTCCTCACCACTTTATGTTTAATTTCAGCTTGTATGATGCTTTGCCTATTTTCTCTTCAATTTTAAAGGGTCCATATTGCTTATCTCCAAGTTTCTTTGATGGTCGATCAGAGCGTATATTGGTACCATCCAATAGCACGAGATCTCCTTTCTTGTATTTGATCGGGGATCTTGTACTTCAATCATAGAAGTGTTTCATATCCAATGATGCCTTTTTGAGCGATTGTTTGGCTTGGTCAAATGATTTTTTCATATGATTGGCAAATTCTTGGGTGGTATGGTTTTGAATAGTTTTGCGATATTCATTTCTCATCAAGGGTTGTTGTCCATAGTTGAGCATGAATGGAGAGAATCTGGTGCTAGTAGTATTTTGATTATGTGTGAATTCTGCTAATGGTAACCATTCAACCCAATCACTTTGTAGATGATTAATGTAAATCTGCAAATATTGTTCAACTGTGGCATTGTATCGCTCTGTTTGTCCATTGGTTTGTGGATGAAATGCCGTTGAAGGATTTCCTTCAATGTGAAGTAATGAGTAGAGATCATTCATGAATGATGATATGAATTGAGATTGTCATATGTCGCTTTTTTACAAGTCCAACTCCGGTCTCCGCTCCTCAACTCCACACCAACTCCG
The DNA here is from genome assembly GCA_038094315.1 of Phylloporus cf. tubipes. Lineage (NCBI taxonomy): Eukaryota > Fungi > Basidiomycota > Agaricomycetes > Boletales > Boletaceae > Phylloporus > Phylloporus cf. tubipes. The sequence continues at coordinate 7,512 of JBBPTZ010000789.1, forward strand.
GTGTGATTTCCCCTATCCTCTGGTCACCTGACCCTCAGACCATTTCCGTTCCTCTTTTGTATATCCTTGTTCTTACTTACTCCGTTTGTATTAGTTTCGCTTCTTGTTCCTTCCGATAGACCTGTGCTTCGCACAGCTCCGGTACTCCGCTGTTTATGTTCCCATCTTACTTATTCCCTTGTTCTGTCTTACTAACATTTGTAATACTCTGGTAACCCTCTGTTCCAGCTTATGAATCCGGTGCAACTCCGTTAGTATATAAACTCTGTAAATTCGTTGTAGATACTTCAGTTCGAATATCGATTTAACTACCTCCTGTTCTCCCACACTTGAGTCTCCAGACTCTCTTCTCTGACCTCTGACTCTGAGGACCGCGAGTACAAGGGTGCGACACATAAGTCCTGCGCCAAGAGTCCTCGCCCCTCTCCGACTCGCCCCGTACCCCTTGGTACCTCCGACACTCTGAAACTCCAGACTTCCCCCCCAGGAGGATCCGAGTTTAACAGAGATCCATGATCAGAGATCACCTTCTTGGGGATTTCATGAAGTTTGAACACATGATCTTTGAATATAGTTGCTACTCCTTTTGATGTGATATCATTATTAATGGGGAGTGTGTGTATCATCTTTGTGAATTGATCAACTACCATCAAAATGGTGTTCTTTCCTTGTGATTCAGGTAAGGGTCTGATTATATCTACTGAGATTGTTTCCCATGGTCGATTGGGAATTTCATTTGGATATAGTGGGGTATGTCTCACAATTGTTTTTGCTTTTGTTTTTTGGCATGTGAGACATCTATTTACGTATTTTTGTACATCTTTTCGAATTGTTGGCCAATAGTATTTAGTCATGATAAGATCTCAGGTTCGTTGGATTCCTGGATGTCCAGCTAGTGGGTGATCATGATTTTGTATTAGGAGTTGTTTCTATAAAGACTCGTTTTTTGGGATATATAACAAGTCCTTCCAATGAATCACACCATTTTGCTTGGTTCAATCTAAATTGGGTCGATTTATACCATTCAATGTGAAGTGTTCACATTGATGTTGGAGTTTCTCCACCATTGACTCAATGGATTTATTATTGACAGGTCGCTCAGTTGACTGTTCTGATGTTTCCGATTGTTTTTGTGACGAGATGGAGTGCACAGCAGCTTCAATGTCTGACGAGTTGGTAGGGAAAAGGTGAGATGGGAGAAGTATTTTGCCCTTATTGTCGTTGATTACCCACTTTTCAAAGTCTGGCCTCTGGGACAGAGGATCAGTGGGGTTGGTTTTTCCAGGACAGTGAGTCATAACAAAATGATATTCTTGAAGCATCTGTTTCCAGCACACTTGTCAGTGAGAAAGATCTTGTGGGCGTTTAAAGTATTCGAGATTCTTGGTGATCGGTAAGAATCTCGAAAGGGACGGTGGCGTCTAACAAATAATGACGCCATTCCTTAAGCACATAGATAACAGCTGCCATTTCCAAATCTGTGATGTGGTAATTTTGTTCGGCGTCAGATAAGGAGGTGGAGATGTATGTGATCAGATGCCAAACGCTGTCTTGTTGTTGAAAGAGTACAGCACCTAAACCAATACCAGATTTGTCTGTTTTGACATGGAATGGATCATCATTGGTTGGCATGGCCAAGACTGGTGCTGTCGTTATGAGGTGTTTTAGCATTTCGAATACCGTTTGACACTCAGATGACCAAATGAATTCCTTCTTTTCCAACGTAAGGGCATTTAATGGATGAGCAATAGTAGCAAAGTCCTTGACGAAGTGTTGGTAGAAGTTAAGAAAACCCAAGAAACCATGTAATTCCTTGCATATGGAGGGGATAGGCCATTCAAGGATTCCTTTGACTTTGGTGGGATCCATTTTTACAGTTTGATGACCCACTACAAGTTCGAGATATTCTGTTTCTGTTTATTCAAACTCACACTTGGTATGTTTTAGATAGAGTTTGTTATCTCTTAGGATTTGTAGTACTTTGCATATGACTTGTTGATGTTCCTCGATAGACACTGTGAAGATCATGATGTCATCCATATAGACGAGTGATTCGAATAGACCACAATTGGTTCAGAACACTGCTTTCCATTCGTCACCTTCAGCCATTTGTATGTTATTATATCCCCATCGTATATCTAACTTTGTAAAGTAGTGGGACTTTTTTAGTTTGTCGATTAACTCTGATATAAGGGGTAGCAGATAGCGATTTTTTATGGTAATATCATTCAGCTTCTGATAATCCTATACAGGACATAATTGACCATCTTTTTTCTTTACAAAGAAGAAAGGGGAGGCAAATGGGGATTTCGATGGATGTATTCGACCAGATTTCAAATTTTCTTCAAGGAAAGTGTCGAGCTCTTTTTGCTCTGTGACTGTTAGATTGTATGTTTTACAGTCGATCATGTGATCTCTGGGTAATAACTCGATTGCGTGATCCCACGTCTAGGTGGCATTTCATTGAAGTTTTCCTTGTCAAACACATTCTTGAAATCATGGTAGTTTTTTGGGACAACGTTTTTGAAGATGAGCTTCTGTTTTGCTTTATTGGCTTCAATTGCAAGGTCTGTGACTAATGTACATATATAGTTGTTACAATCAATATAGAAGAGATGCTCTTCATCCTTCAATTCTTGGTGCTCATCATCTTCATCGTCGCTATTGAGCAATACTGGAATGTGTTCTCTGTCGCAGGTAAGTGTGACCGTTTTTGCCTTCCAGTCAATGACTGGATTATGCGTTTGCAGCCAATTGTGTCTGAGGAAGATGGCATGTGTACTTAGACGGGTCACTGCGGGAGGAATACATTCTTGATGCTCTTTGATGTGTAATTCTGCCATGACAAATTTGGTTATTTCACTGCCTTTGTTACATGTTCTGTCTGCATTATAGACTGGTAATGGTCATGGTAAATCATATGTGGATAGATGGTGTAATTCAACAAATTGGTTGTCAATAGTAGAACTACTATATCCAGAGTCTACGAGTGCTATCATGGCAATGGCACTTCCGTCTGGCGCTTTTATGCTTACAGTCGTCTCTAAAGACTCAGTGGATTGTTTCCTTTGGACGAATTTGGGCTTTATTTGTAATTCACGTAGCATTAGGTACGCTGAGGCATTGTCCATATTTTGTATCTGATCAACGAGTTTGGTTTGTACTTCCAATGCTCACAACTTGTGGACAAAGCTTTTTAATTGGCATATCACTTGTTTGTTATCATGATCTACTATTACCCTTTTCATCCATTCAATGGACCATGAATCAACCGTGTTCAGCCATCCTAGCCTTTTCGGCTTCTGAACTGATTTAATGTTGACTGGTCGCACAGCAGACCATTCTGTTGTATCTGGTTTTTCCTTGGCTTTGTCACCAGCATTGGAGTGCACAGCAGCTCGACAATGTTATGGACAGGTTAAGATTGTTATGTTTTGCATGGTTATCTCAGGGGTTGATTCCACACTGGTCTTGCGTATTTCTTCAATGGGTAAACAATCTTACTTATTGGGTGAAGAAATACACTGTTTAGGACAAGTAGTCAACCTATCTACTGTCCGGAAGGAAAATCCTTTTTCTTTTCAAACTCCACGATCTTTTGTGCTAATTCTTCCCCTGAGTGATACTCTATTTTTTCACCTCGGAATTCCATAGTGCGTATTTGATGCACATGGGGTTTGAAATGTTCTTGGCAGGGCCAAGGCTTGCCACATCGGATGCATTTTCCTTCAGCACATGCCTTGGAGATGTCCATTGGCACTCCTTGTTCTCTGAATGTACCGGCTTGGTTCAGGTGGACATCTGCTTTAGGTGTTGCCTGTGCAGCAGGCACTGTTTGTCCTTGTGTGGTCGTTGTTTTTGTTGCAGGCCACTGTGATGAGAATGGAGCACGAGCGCCTCATTTACATTGGGCAATCTCTGCAAGGGTTTGCTTGGCTTCAATAATGGCAGTGCTCCAGGCATCAATATTGTCCTTTTGTAGAAGTGCAGGTTGCAAGTGTTGGAAGTAGAACAAGCTCAGGCACAACCCCAAGCACCATTGTACCATGTCACAAACTGGCGTGTGACCTTGTTTCCTTTGTTTCTCCCTTTGTTTCTATAATTTACCCAATTAACTACTGATGTATGCAAATTGTTTGTAGATCACGCCATGACCACCTGCATTGTCTTTTGACCTGCGCTTGTGCCCATGCCCAAGGACCAAGTGCACCATTAGTCTCACACATTGTTTGGACTACTACGACCAACCAAGTATATAGCTTGTACTATAGAAGGTGAAACCTCAGTCTGTTGTCTGCCATGCACAATAACTGAGGTGAGCTGCCTTTTTGATAGCCTGTACCTACTTGAGCTGATGCATTACATAGTTACACTGTCCCTTGATAGGTAAATACAATAAGTCCATTGTCTGCCTTGCATGATGACTGAATTACACTGTCCCTCGATAGCCGTCATGTGCACACCCACACATAATTCCACAGCAAGTGCTCTACATATTCCATGATGTCGTTGTGGATGCCATTTCTTGTCACATGGATAAGAGTGTGGGCATGTGTGACGATATCATACCCAGCTCATAGGGTTAGGTATGAGAGGTGGGTGAAGAAATCCTCTACCATGCCTTTTTCTTGTTGGAGTTGCAACAACTCCTCTTCAGCCTGGCACTTAATGTTGGTGGGCTGGAACGTCATCTCTACCTGGTTGTAAAACAGGGAGAATGAGATCTGGTGGATGTTGGTGAGGTTTTGCTGTGTCCAAAGGTCAGCGAAATGACCAGCAGCATTGTCTCCTCTCATATAGGAGAGCATGATTAAAATCTTTTGAGCATCTGTAGGTGCTTGGTCAAAGCTGGCCAAGTACAGTTTTACCTGCCATTGCCATTGTATGAATTTCTTTTTATCGCCATTGTACATGTTGGGCTTGGCAATGAGGGATTTTCCTAACAACTTTTCAGTCATTGGGGGCAGCATCAGGATTGTGGGTGTTAGAATTCTTGGCCCATTATTTCATGCAGCTGAGTGTTCAATTACACGGGGTGTTTCAGTTTGGACAGCCCAAAACAGGGATTAATGGAGATTTACACATGGGGGTGACAGTCCACACATGCATGACAGGGGGCATGTTGTTCCTTGTGACATTGGTAATAATGTTTTGGATCCTAACGTGGGTTGGTTTGTGGCACGTGGTACAAACTATATATTACTAGTTTATACAGTTGTGGGTACAGGGGGTGGCACTCTAGCATGTGCCAAATGGTCGGCATTTACCATGTACCATGTGGTCATTTGTTCAGCCCAGATAATCATCTGGTCTTCGGTGAGGGTAGGTGTACGCCCATATGGTTGGTGAGGTCCTGAAGAAGGATCCAGGGATGGAAGGGCTTCCATAAGCTCGTGCCAAGCACTTGCTTTGGGGTCAAAAGCAGAGGTGGGATGGAATGAACCTGAGGGATTCATTGTAACTACACTGGCAAGGTGCGGAGTTCACCAATTAATGAAATAGGAAGGGAAGGGGTCTCAAAAGAATCCTAATATGAAATAGCACTATCACCACTTGTTCAGATTATGTCAATTGATCCAGGGGTATCTCCACTTAGGGCAGGTCCCTGGTATATGACGCCTAAATGCACAGTTCTAGGAACTATAACGTACATCAGATCGACAGTAGAAAGGGGATGTGCGTAGCTTGAACTTCCAATATCCTCTCATAACAAGACTTCAAAGGGTCTGGCTGAATGCAATAGAAAGTGGAGGTAAAGAGGGTGGGAGCAAAGGCTCAACTGCTAGAATCTTGAGATAGAGTTGGAGGAACTGGAGGATTTGGGACTTTACTTGTCATTCCTAGCTAGCCAGCACAATGTTTGTATGTAACATTTGAACATGTGCCAATTCACAGCACAACACAACGTGCATCTAGTTTTTGTCATCTAGCAGCCTCCACTCGTTACCAGTATAGTGGTCAACCGGATACACTGATGATGCAAGTGTACAAATCACCATATCGTTCCTTGACACAGAAATGGCCCCAGTGCTCTATGGGCTATAGCGATGTTATCCTTATTTAGAATGGCAGACGACCATATGAGCAACAGTGGGTATAGGCTTGTTGTGCCTGGTTATCATGTGACCAACAAACATGAAATGTGTTATTTCCCTTAAGCCTGGGATCCGGCTATGACACAGTAGTAAAGGAGTAGAGTAGATCTTAAGGAGGTCCAATCTAGAATAGAGGTGAAGAGGACACAGGCAATCAGCCCGGGCAAAGCAAGTTGGGTTTGGAGGATAGTTTTGGAATAATGTAAGGATCAAACCAAAGGCAACTCACTAAACATGAACTGTTACTCTGGAAGAAAATACTATTCCAAAACTGAGGTGCTACTACATATTCACTGTCCTTATATACTACTAAACATGTGTCTACTGCATGGTAGAATGTTCTGTGACATTCGATGTGATTTGGTGAGAGTGTAAAAGTTGAAAGGTAAAAATAATATCATGACATTGTTATAGTGCCGGTGCAATCTGCTTCATCACTTACAACAAATGTGCCTATGGTAGGCATTTTAACCACTTTTGAATATTCATTTTCAACTGACTGGGAGCCTTGACTTGCTAGCCGGATGGTTGTTATTCAATTACTGTCGTGCTTTTTGGCGCTGTATGCTCCACCGAAAGGAAAGCAAGCCCAGGAAATATTGTGGGCTTGTGCTGAAGTCTTTTTTGGGGGTTCATCACGACTGGGGAATGTTAATCAGGCACTTATTGAACTCAGGAGTACCATATGCAGGGTCAGAGATCCTCTGTGCAGGAACTGCCCTCTCTAACCCTGGTGTTGTGCATACCGAGGAACATGACCCGATTCAGTAAGAGAGCTCCTTACGTTCATATATTCATACCATTCTAAATGATACTCCAACAGAGTCCAGTCAGGGAAGAGCCGGATACTGAAGAACTATGCACCGTCTGTGAACCGCTGTAGGGATCTGACGCTCCCTATGGTTGAAAACCCCTATTTTACACCCCGAGTTATCCTTTCCATGCATCAGGCTTCCAATGGATGTTCCATCCGCTCCCATCCGACCCTATCCAGTCCTATCCACTTATCCATCTGGTCCCATCCACTTTCCAGACCATCCGGACCCCCATTTCCAGATTCTGGATCATTCGTCTACAGTGACTCCAAAAACTGTTCCAATGTTTGACAATAATTCAGTGTGTGAAATGTCCTGAAACACAGTGTGGGAATTTCGCTTATGTTATGTGAGAACAATTAAAGTACATACTCTTGGCTACCAAATCAGTCCCTGGGTCATGTGATTTGTCTCAGATGCGGTTGAGATATGACCATTTTAAGACAGTGATGTCATTGGAACACTTTTTGGACTTTTGAAATGAAGTATAAAATCCTGGTGATATAAGTGGTAATTTGTTATTGTTTTGTATTACAAA
>JBBPTZ010000790.1:0-14948 GCA_038094315.1 Phylloporus cf. tubipes
GGTGCGGAAGAGGCCGGAAGCAGCGAGTACCTGCGAGACGGCGGCGGCGGTGTCGAGGACGTCGCGGAAGGTGGATTGTGGCTGTGCGACGATGTGCGGGGCAATGAGCGCGTTGAGGAAGGCGCGCGAGGTGGCGTCGGCGCCGTGAATGTGGACGGCGCCGAGCCCGACTGGCGCATCGACGAGCTCGACCATCGAAGAAAGTGTGACTGTCACAGAGTAACACCGCGTCGTGCGCCATGTCGGTCATGTACGGAAAAGAAAAGGAAAAGGACGGCGAGCACGACATCGACCCCGGCTTCGTCGGCTTTTTTACGCGCCTCCCGAAAAAGACCCCCGCCGACGACGGCGTCGTCCGCCTCTTTGACCGCACAGACTTTTATTCCGTGCACGGACCAGACGCGCTCTTCGTCGCGTCCCATGTCTTCCGCACGAACTCGGTCATCAAGTACCTCGGTGCAGGTGGAAAGACAGCCGGACTGCCCAGCGTCACGCTCAGCCACACTCTCGGGCACACCTTTTTGCGCGAGGCTCTCACCGTCAAGCAGCTCAGAGTCGAGATCTGGGCACCCGCACAAGGTCAGGGGCGCAAGGCATCCAAGTTTGTGCTCCAGAAAGAGGCAAGCCACGCGTCGTTCTTTCCCCCTATGCTCACACGTCCGCCAGGCCTCGCCAGGCAACCTCCAGGCAGTCGAGGACCTCCTCTTTGCAAACTCGGACGTCCTCTCTGCACCTATCGTTATTGCCATCAAAATTGCCGCAGCAGTCAGTGGCGAAAAGGCAAAAACAAAGACTGTCAGCATCGCATACGCCGACACCAGCGTGCGCGAAATTGGTGCAACAGAATTCGTAGACAATGATCTCTTCTCCAACACTGAGGTACGCCCCTGTCTACGCGTCGCGACTCATTCTGACGCGTCACACAGTCTCTCATCATTCAGCTGTCTGTCAAAGAAGCCATCATACCCACGGGCACTGCCTCTGGCACCACTGACCGCGATATCGACCTCAACAAGCTCAAGGCAGTCCTCGAGCGATGCAGTGTCGTCATCACGGAACGCAAACCGAGTTCGTCCTTCTCTCGCATCTTCCGCTCCTCTGACTCGAGCACACAGGCGAGTTTACCACCAAAAATATATTGGAAGACATCAAGAAGCTCACCGGAGACGAGGAAACAGAGGATGCTCCAAGCACCTCCAGTGCGCCACTCCTCCTGCGAGTGGCCCTTCGCTGACATTGTCAAACAGCCGTCCCTGCTCCGGGTGCTCTATCTGCACTTGTCATCTATCTCTCTCTTCTTTCGGACCCTGCAAATCACGGCGCATACAAACTCAAAACACACGATCTCGCTCAATATATGCGTCTCGACGCCAGTTCTGTGAGGGCACTCGCATTGGTTGACTTTGAAGGAGGGGTCAGTGTCGACCAATTTTACATTTCCATCCGCTCACCCTTTTATAGGGTAGCCTCAACAAGTCGTCCACCTTGCTCGGCCTCCTGAATAAATGTAAAACTGCACAGGGAACCAGACTACTCGCCACTTGGCTGAAGCAGCCTCTCGTCAACTTGCACGAAATACGTGAGCCGATGTTCATCTCTTCCATGCTTGACCTGAGCGTCCTTTCTTCGTAGGAAAGCGACAGGATCTGGTAGAAACTTTTGTGGACGATTCTTCGACAAGACGCACTTTACAGGTAATACGCATAGCTTGTTCCTCGCGTGCAGACTTTGAACCAGACTAGGATGATTACCTCAAACTAATGCCTGACCTTCACCGGCTAAGCAAGCGCTTCAAGAAAGGCGTCGCCTCCCTCGAGGATGTCGTTCGCGTGTATCAGGTGGTGCTAAAGGTAACGCTTATAATACGGTGTTTGTTCATCTACAGAGCATGCACAGATGCCAGGCCTCGTTGAGGTCCTCGAGGGTATCCAGTACGAACACCAAGCGCACGAAAGCCTTGTAGAAGCGGTATATCTAAAACCGTTCAAGGTATCTCCCTATTATCCTATCACCGTCGCGCAGCATGTATGCTAATATTCGATAGTCGCTGGCTGATAGCTTGTCGAAATATTCTGATATGGTGGAGACCACACTCGATCTTGCCTCTCTCGACACATACACGTATACCATCAAACCAGAATACGACGAGGGCTTGCAAAGGCTAGCCGCAAAACTCATGGAGGTGGGTCGACTGGGAATCTGGTGCTTGGATGCAAATACTATAAATTGGTTGCTAGGCAAGAGACGGACTTGACGCGGAGCATCGTGCTGCCGCCAAGGATCTCGGACTCGACCTTGATAAGAAACTGCACTTGGAAAACTCTGCAACATATGGTTATTGTTTCAGGCTGACCAAGAATGTATGTTCTATTCGTGCTCGTCCAGTTATCCTGATGCTAGGTTCCCTGCTTGGCGAGTTAGGATGCGAAAGCTATTGCAAAGAGCAAGAAATACATCGAGCTCGGAACGATCAAATCCGGAGTGTACTTTACGACCAAGACACTAAAAAATTTTGCAACAGAGTATCAGGAGACGAACGATGAGTACCAGCGTACGCAGTCAGGGCTCGTGAAAGAAGTCGTGAACATTGCCTGTGAGTATCTGGTGTACGAACAGTGGTGTTGCTTATGGTTTGTGAAGCGACATATACTCCGGTTCTAGAGAAGCTAGATCACGTCCTTGCACACCTAGACGTCATCGTTAGGTTCGTTCATGGTATCTCCCCTTGAATTACCCTAATCTTTCCGTGCTCATAGCTTTGCACATGTCTCGGTGAATGCACCAGAACCGTATGTCAAGCCAAACGTGTCTGAGAAGGGTAGGCCACCAATCATCCAACCCTTTAATAACTGACATAGACCACGACACCAAGGCCAGAGCAGTCTCGTGTTGAAAGATGCACGGCATCCTTGTCTAGAAGTTCAAGACGAAATCAGCTTCATTCCCAACGACGTTGAGATGGTCAAAGGAGAGGGGGAGTTCCAGATCATTAGTATGGCTAATCTCTATGTTTTTAAGAGTCGCTCATCGTCGTTGTAGCGGGTCCCAACATGGGTGGAAAGAGCACGTACATCCGCCAGGTGATGCAGCTTTTTCCGAGGCAGAGCAGGCAATCTAAAGTCGCGTTCCAATCCAGGTCGGCGTGGTAGCTCTTATGGCCCAGACTGGTTGCTTTGTCCCTTGTTCTTCGGCTACTTTGCCCATATTTGATTCTATCTTGTGCCGTGTCGGCGCGGGTGACTCGCAGCTGAAAGGCGTGTCGACGTTTATGGCCGAGATGCTCGAAACCGCTTCAATTCTCAGGGTGAGTGGTTCCTTTACTTGTTTGTCACTTGGGGACTGACCCGCTGTAGTCTGCGTCACAGGACTCGTTGATCATTATCGATGAACTCGGTAGAGGTGAGAATGCCATGTGTTTCGGGTATTCCTGCGCGCTGACAATCCAATCAAAGGGACTTCAACCTACGACGGTTTCGGGCTCGCGTGGGCAATCTCAGAGTACGTGTCTCTCGTTCCATCGGTTTGCTACCCCTCACTCGTTAGCAGACATATTGCTTCGAATATCCGGGCGTTTTGTCTCTTTGCAACGCACTTTCACGAGCTTACTGCACTTGACCAAGAGATTCCTCACGTGAAGAATTTGCACGTCGTTGCACATGTCGGACAGGAGGAAGGATCGCAAGAACGGGATATCACACTCTTGTACAAGGTTCAACCGGGTATGCAATCGTCCGTTTTCTTGTGTGCAGAAGTACTGAAAACGGGACCTCAGGTGTATCGGACCAGAGTTTCGGTATCCACGTCGCACAGTTGGCCAACTTTCCCGAAAACGTTGTCAAGGTGGGTTTGGGTTTTTTCCCGTGGGATGTGTCGCCATAATTGTGTTTGCAGTTGGCGAAGCGCAAGGCGGACGAGCTCGAGGACTTTGCAGTGGGCCAACACCCGGAGCCTCAGCATTCCGACGAGGTGACGGAAGAAGGGATCCAGATCGTCGAAGAGCTCCTTCGGGCGTGGGCAGAGTCAACACCTAGCGCGGATGGCGAGGATGTCGTCATGGAGGATGTTGGCGCGGACGCGGACGCGCAGCTTGAGGAGCTACGACGGTGTGTCGAGGCGTTCCGACCCCGCATAGAGGGCAATGCATGGGTGCAATCGATAATGTCCTCGTTGTGATCTCGCTACCCGACGCTTTCGCTCTGCTGTCGATTTTTTTATGCTACATAATTGCTATATAGTACACCAGCACCCACATCCATCTATCATTGTTCTTGTCCATCTGCATCCATGTCACCTTCATATGTATCTTCATCCTCGTCCTTGTCGCCATCGCCATGCACAGGATCCTCTGGTTTATCTGCTGTCGGCATGCCTGAGGAAGCTGCAAGCCTCTTCTTTTGACCAGCTTCGCGGGCCGCGATCGTCACATCCTCCCCAAAGAGGCGTAGACTGAGTGCACTATCCGATCACATGTTAGACATTTCCAGACATGCAGAACACAACACGCACCTTTTTGCTATCTTGTCAATCATAAGTGTTACGGAAACGTTGGATTTCCAGAGTGGCAAGACGAGATCGCGCGCGAGCCTGAGTGTTGTGCGTAAGTTCGCAAGTATCAGACGATAACCAACGATGGGCGATCGGTACTTACGTCGCATCGGGAGACTGCGAAGCTGGAAAGCGAACGACGTGACTTCCCGGATCTGTGCGGGTAAAAAAAGGGGGGAGAGGGAAGAAGAGAAAACTTTAGTGCCGTCCTTCGCTATACCCCTTGCACGCCAACTCACCCCTCGCCTCGATCGTACCCCGAAACGGCTCCGCAAACGATGCACACAGTGGATAATACGTACTCAACAACACCCGCAGCGCGTTCGCGTCCCCCGTCAGGATCGTCGTCGGGTCGACGTACGGCAGCACGACCGACATGCCCTCGCCAAGGATGCGGAACTGGGCGGGCGTAGCGCCCGTGCCGCGGCCGGGGTCTTGCTTCGTGATCACCTTGGTGCCGGCGGTCATGAGACGCATGCGGGTGTAATCATTGTGTGCGAGAACGGATTTGACGCGGTCGTTGACGAGGTATAGCGAGCGGACCGCGTCGCCGGCGGGGTTACGGATGAGGACGTTGGAAGAAGGGAAAGAGGAAGTGAGATGGAGCTGCTGTCTGTCATGAGGATTTATTAGCGTGATGTCGCATGTGGGAAGCGGAAGAGGGCTACATGCAAGTCCCGAGCGCGGGGTCGTCGGGAGACAACAATGTGAATGGCATTTCTTTGAAAGAGGGGTCGGCAAGCCTCGATCTGGCTTGGTTGGCGATGAGCGATTCGCCCTCAATCTTGAGGTTGTCAATGGCAGTGGTCGTGGAAGTGCTGGAGCTCGGCAAGTCCTCGGGCTCGTTTGGAGAGACATTGGTCTCCAGTCTAAGCTTCTTGTTCTCTGGAGCAGCCACGTCTACCTCCTCAGCCGCGCGTTTCCTTGCAGATTGTATAAACACACGCGATAACGATAATTGAGAAAGTAGTACCCAGCCAGTTTACCTTTCGACAGATTGTTCTTGCGTTCCAAAACCGCGACGAAAAACCCACCCGTGTCTTGGAGATGAGGGTAGATACGCATACTAGGTCACGATTAACATGCGCGCGATCGGTAGGTTGCCATGCACGCACCAGCGCCCGAGGTTCAGTGCACTAGCATTGCTTGGGGGCCAATGTGTCTCGACCATTTTCGACTCGGCGCGTTTGTCCTCCGGAATAGCTTCCATGTAGGCCACCCAGGAGGGGTGTGACGTATCAATCGAACGTCCGACGGTCGGAAACCAGTGCGTAGTCCCGGGTCGGCGAATCAACTCTGGCAATCGGGAGGATACGTCCACTAGCTCAAACTCTGATGGCGGAAAGAAAGGTCAGGAGAAAGGCCACGCGTATCTTCGATCATCCTCACCTGGGTGAGAGTTTAGAGCGGCGGCGATGACGGCCTCATTCTCGACAGGGTTCAGAGAGCAAGTGGAGTAGACAATGCGACCATCCGGTTCGAGCATTCGCATGGCGCGTTGAAGGATGCGAACCTGAAGCCTTGAAAAACGATATTAGAGACGAAGTACGTCTAATTGGGGCAACGAACCCATGCAAACCGTTGCCATCCAGGGGTTGCCAGCGCTTCCAGATGCCAACGTTTTTTCGCAGTGTGCCGTCTCCGCTACACGGCACGTCGCAGAGGATACGGTCGAACAAGAGTTGACTCGGTGTATTTTTGACCGAGCGACGTTTTTCAGTCGTCGTAGATCGAAGGACCGGGAAGATAGACGCGTCCAGATTCGTGACCATGAAAGCAGGACTTGGGAGGCGGGCGGACTGGTGGATGAGTAGGTGAGAACGTCTGGAATCGCTGTCATTGGCGATGAGAAGGCCGGGAGGTGTTGACGATGCGGTAGCAGTATCATTTGCGTGTAGTGCTTCAAGTAGTTGGGCTGTCTTGGATAAAAGTTGATTGTACAAACTGATTGAATAACTCGTCAGGTACCTTAGACCCCGGCGCTGCGCACATGTCAATGACCTGTGCGTTGAGGGAATTGAGAAATCTGTTGTGTGCGTCGAACATGCACTGACCTTGTGATGCGGCTGGACGTCAAGAAGCAGGGGTGGCAGCATGCTCACGGCTTCTTGGCGGGAAATATTTCCCTTCACTATGCATGAGCTACTCGTCAAGCAAATCGGTGGGGAAACTGACCACTTCCGTTTCATACACCAAAAATGAGTGAAACTTTTTGAACTCGGGCGAAGTCCTCAACACATTTTTGGATACATTAAATTGCCATGCAAGCCCGTCAGGATACCTATGCATCTCGTGCGCGTAAGCTCTATATGAACGTTACTGAGACTTACCACGGGATTTGGGCGGGTGGAGGGATAACCTCACCTTCGAAGGTGACATTGTTCAGTAGCGGAACATAGGTTTCCTTGATCGTGTTTCCAAGTGACTGGGCTACCCTGGCATCACAGTGAGCACAGTTTACTCCTTCCAGTGGCAAGCCGTACTGTCTACTACCGGCTATTCGGAATGTGGTTGGAAGCGGGTTGCGCAACGAATCCATGAAAGTGTCCCACTCGTCGTCCGGGATAATTTTTTGTGCCTTGTAGTATGATGTGAATTGTTCGTTGTGCATGTCCGTTTGTTCCACCTTGAATCGATCCTGATATTCGTCCTGCCGACCCGTGATCTTGCGTTCAAAATTTCTCTTTCCACGTCTAGTCTTTCTCTGCAGGATAACTTGTATTATGTTCGCAAAAAAGTAAGAAATCAAACGTACAACCATCTTTATGAAGTGATTTTTAAGCAGAAATCAATTAGCAGTAGTTTTACGAGTACGATGGTTGTTTAGAACGGAAGGCTTTGCCAAACAACCGCTTTTGGTCGACACCTGCGACGCGCGTCCTCGCTTGCTGGCTAGATCGCGACCTCCAACATGGCACAACGTCCAACTGCAGAAATAAAGGTTCCTTCAGAAGACCCAAAGAAGAAGAAGGACGAGGAGAAGAAAGCAGCAGAGAAGAAAACTGGCGCACATAAAGCCAATGGCGACAAGAAAGAAGAGGAGGAGGAATTGGTGCGCCAACCAAAGGCGATCGACGTGCCAGTTGCTGATTGTGTGCACTGCAGTCAGAAGAGGATGTCCAGCTCAAATCTGAGCTTGAGATGTTGATCGAGAGATTGAGGGTACGTCCACCCTTGCATTGTCCATGTCATTCGCGCATGTATCTCGGCCAGGAACCCAACATCGAACTGTACAGACCCGCTCTCGAGACTCTGCGTGTACTTATTAGAACATCCACGTCTTCTATGACCTCGGTTCCTAAACCACTTAAATTCCTCCACCCCCGCTACCCCGAACTCCAGAAGCTTTTCGACACGTGGACCCCGTCAGAGGACAAGGCGAGTATGTCCCAAGGATTTAATGTCGCACGTCTAATCATTCAAGTAGAGTCTCTTTGCGGACATCCTATCTGTTCTTGCCATGACGTACTCGGATACCCAGCCACGAGGAACCCTCCGGTATCGGTTACTCTCGGCTTCCCTCCTCCCTCCATCATCCATGATACCGGAGCCAGGTTTATGGGGACATGAGTACGTCCGCCATCTAGCAGCTGAACTCGGAGAGGAATACACAATCCGTCAAGAGGATGAAGAAAAGGCTTCACTTCCTCCTACCGCAGACGCTGACGCATCTGCAAAACCCGAGCCTGTTAACATCCCCGGGACTACTGATGATTTACGTGCACTCGCATTGGAATGCGCTAAATTTTTCCTTAGCCACAACGCTGAACCAGATGCCGTGGACCTCCTTGTGGAGCTCGAGATGGTAGATCGAATAGCGGGACTGGTCGACAAAAACACGTATGGTCGCGTTTGTACGTACATGGACCGGTCAGTAACGATCACATCCGAGGTCCTTGATATCTCATAACCTCTTCAGATGTGTCACTCTTCTGCCACCTCCCGATGATGTTGCTTTTCTACGCGCCATCCACAGCATCTATCTTCAATTTTCCATGTTTCCTGAGGCTCTTAGCGTGGCAGTCCGATTAAACGACGCGGAATTGATACGACAAGACTTCAATGCATCTGGGAACCCGTCAGTTCCCATCCTTTTCCCCCCTTTCATAATGTCTAAAAGATAAACTAGGATTATGAGGCGCCAGCTCGCTCTCCTCCTCTCTCGGGCTCAAATACCTTTAGAGTGGCTACAACCCCCCGCGTCCGAAGACGCTGATGCAGAAACAGAACTTCCGGAGGATGTTGTGGAGTGCCTCAGCAACACTCATTTGAGTAGATTCTTCAAAGAATTTGGCAAGGAAGTTGGTGTCGCGGAACCCAAGAGCTTGGAGGATGTATATAAGAGTCACCTGGAGAATACGCGTAAGTCCATCTGCTCAAGGCTATACTGTCATGGACACATCCATTCCGCATTAGGGGGAGGCTTGTCCGCGAATGTCGATTCCGCCCGAGGAAACTTGGCGGGCACATTCGTCAATGGATTCGTCAATGCTGGGTTTGGAAATGATAAACTCATGGTCGAAGCGGATGATGGTAACAGCTGGGTGTACAAGAACAAGGATCATGGTTCGTTGTCTGTCCCACCTTGTGGCACTTACTGACGCATGGCAGGAATGATGAGTGCTGCGGCTAGTCTGGGGCTTAGTTTGCTTTGGGACACGGACATTGGCCTCAGTCACGTCGACAAGTACACGTACCTACCGGAAGAATACATCAAGGCTGGCGCTCTGCTCGCTACAGGTCTCTTGAACTCGGGTGTCCGCACGGAAGCCGACGCCGCGCTGGCCCTTCTTGGGGAATACACGACAAACCCGTCTCTACCTTTGAAAACTGCCTCCATTGTTGGCCTTGGGTTGGCGTATGCTGGATCGCATCGCGAGGACCTACTTGCTCTTCTCCTACCTGCGGTAGCGGATGAATCCACTTCAACCGAGATCGCCGCGCTGAGCGCCCTTTCCCTTGGTTTCGTGTTCGTCGGAAGTGGGAATGGTGAAATTACTAGCACTGTTCTTCAAACTTTGATGGAAAGGGATGAAAAATCTCTTGGGGACAAGTGGGGACGATTCTTGGCGCTGGGGCTTGCCCTTCTTTACGTCGGTAAACGCGTTCCTCGTTTTCCTCTAGTGAATGTTGTAGTGACCAAGACGTTTAGGACTTCAGGATGCCTCGGATGCAACGCTCGAGACGCTCAAAGCTATTGAGCACCCTATCTCAAGACAGGCCCAAATTCTTGTGGAAGTCTGTTCATTTGCAGCCACAGGAAATGTGTTACGGATACAGAAACTTCTTCACCTGTGCGGCGAACATTTGGAGGAAGTGAAGGAGAGGGAAGAGGCAGTAAAGGAAGAGAAGAAAGACGATAAAAAGGAGGAAAAGAAGGAGGAAGAACCAAAGCCAGACGATACCTTCTTGTCGTTTGCCGTGCTCGGCATCTCCATAATTGCAATGGGTGAGGAGATCGGCTCGGAAATGTCGATGCGACAGTTCAACCACCTGGTGAGCTGCAATAGTTTACTGAGTGTTGCTTGCTCATGCGCTATGACAGATGCACTATGGTGACCCCATCATCCGTAAATCTGTTCCTCTCGCTCTCGGTCTGATCAGCGCTTCAAATCCTCAGTTGACCGTGCTCGACACGCTCTCCAAATACAGCCACGATAATGATCTCCAAGTAGCGCTCAATGCCATTTTTGCAATGGGTTTAGTCGGTGCAGGAACTAACAATGCTCGCCTTGCTCAAATGCTCCGGCAACTAGCTGGGTACTATTATAAGGAAGCTGATTGCTTGTTTACGGTGCGCATCGCACAAGGATTGGTACACATGGGAAAGGGAACGATAGGGCTTAACCCCTTCTTCTCTGACCGTAATATCATGAGTCGACCAGCTGTCGCCGGTTTGTTGGCGACGATCACGGCGTTCACAGATGCCAAAGCATGTGAGTGATTCATGTTGCATATCCGACGACATCGAGCTGAGTGTGCGACAGTCGTGCTGGATAGGTATCACTGGATGCTGTTCTACCTCGTTTCCGCCATGTATCCACGGTTCTTGATCACTCTCAACGAAGACCTCGAGAACCTCCCTGTTACGGTTCGAGTCGGTCAGGTAGGTTGATTGTCGTTCTCGAGTCTGGCTGGCGTGTTCATGGTATCGACAAGGCTGTTGACGTGGTTGGACAAGCCGGCAAACCTCGGACGATCTCTGGTTTCCAAACGCACCAGACCCCTGTGCGTCTGGGCACGACAGAGAGAGGAGAGTTGGCAACGGAAGAGTATATCCCGTATGCACATGTGCTCGAAGGATTCGTCATCCTGCAAAAGAATCCTGGATACGAAAAGGAGGACGCAATGCAACTATAGTTTTTGTAGCCTTTTTGTATTCCTATGTTTCCTTGTTTGGAAATGTCGGACTAGTGCAGAAATTTGGTCGCGCACTAGTCTTTCCCGGTGACCCGATGGCTACCTTTACCGTCTCCTCGCTCTACCAATGGCCTCGACACTGCACTCCAAAAGCACGCGAGATAGTACTTGGCATAATCAACTCTTCCAAGTCACCACTGGCCACCAAGGACATCTACAATCTGGCCGTCAAACCAGCTCGCCCTACCACCCCCGCACCGCACGCAGGTGAAGAAATACGGTCCATAAGGTATATATTTTCTCTCTGTAGAAAAAACTCTCGGAAGATTGAGTTTGCGACGCGAAACAGGTTCCTAAAGACGGTCGTCCTCCGTGATCTGGCCGCCCAGAAGCGTATCGAAAAGGTCAGGACCCAAGGCGCGTACACGGCGTGGTTATGGAGACCAAAACAAACTCCACCCGCAAGCCCGACCAAGTCTGCCTCCGTGATACCCGCGAATTCAGGCTCGACGGAGCTGACTCCAGCGGCGGTCGGGGTAGGCGAGGATTGGAGCCACCTGAACAAGCGGAGACAAAGGGCGAGGAAGATGAAGGTAGAGAGAGACCTACGGAGGATGCGAGAAGTTCAAAAGATGCAGGGCAAAGCTACACAACTACGCTAAATGTGGGGCGTGTTCGTGGTTTTCTTCTTTACGTGGCTTCTGGGCTTACCGCCGATCTCTTCAACAGTTATCCGTGGCAAGGGTCCAATTATCCTATACGTGGCCGATCGACTTGAATAAACTAGACTTTCTGGCGTCAGGAGAGTCCGCCTGTCCTTCAAGCTGTTGCAACGAGTGATGACGCGGACGATCACTTGGCACGTGAGGTCAGGTGTAGGTTAAAGATTGGCCTTTGTTGCGACCTCCTGGCATGCCTCTCTGACCCGCTTTTTGATTGCTTCTTCGCGGTCCTTCGCATGCAACCTTGACGCTGGAAATTCGATGTGCTCCCCATGCGCCAAGGAGGAAATATATTGAAGGACAGCCTCTTTCTGCTGCGATGGCACATCAGTCTTACGGGTGGTACGGGTGTCGGTCAGCGTCTTTTCCGTCTAGTATGTATGCCACGCTTAACGGTGGTATACCCACCTTTCTGAGTCCCCATTACCATTACTGCCGCCTGGATCGTCATGAACGACGTTGGGGATATATTACCTGTCGCTACGACTCTCGTTGAGGGAACAAGACCTAACCCGCTGCTACCAGTAAGCCAAGCCGACCTCTAGTGAGTCTAATCACAGCTCTCACAACGTTGCACAATGTTCAACGCTCTGTCGGCTCGCACGAGATACCCCATTCCCATGCGCAGCTACTACTACTTGTCACAGTGGTTATTGGATTGCTCTCGTGCTATAGTCCACGATTTCCCTTCTGCTGAGTACTTATCCACGTATCCGCAGCACGGGTCAATCCGACGAAACCTCGTGAGCTTGCGCTCGGAGGTGTGAACGTATTCATCACCTCTTTTGTGTCGCAGCACTGCTGCTCTGGACGCGCGTGTCTCTCTTGGTTTTCAAGAACTCATCGACCGCGGCGCCACACCTTTCGGTGGTCAACCACTGATTGGTATCGTGACCTTTCGTGAATGGGACCAAGGGAGCTGCAACGATGGCGCGATGGGATCAATCTCGCGTCCATCCTGGATTTTTTTTTCCCACTCGACTGATTCACCGTACGTCTGTTGACGTCGGCGAACATCGAGCTCTGCCGTCGTCCCCTTGGGTTCAAGTTAAATATGCTCGCCTTAGATAGACGGTCGCTCGGTCGCTCACTGAAATCAACGCGCCGTTATCCCTGAGGTTGTACACCTCTGCAGCCCCAGTCGATTGCTTGCAGGAGAGCGATCCGGCACTGGCCGTGCGAGCTGTTGTGCTATGGAGTCGAGCTTCTCAAGGAGGTCCATCTCGCGCAGTTTCTGCACCCATTCGGCAATCCCACCAAGGCACCGCCCAGCTCATCATCATGTTACCTGCTCAACGCCGGCCACAGTTTCCGATATGGCCCGTGGGAATAGGAGACATGCATGTCCCTTGTCCCACTACAGTTTACTCCTTGTAACCCATACCTCCTCGGTTTGCTCCAAGATGTATGGGTTGTACGGGAGTATGGATTCAGTGGAGGACAGGAAAAATTATGACCAGCATCTAGGTATGTAACTTTAGGACCAAAATAGTTTGTCTCTTACAAGGTCAGTTAGCTTTTGAACAACTGTTTTGTCCCACAAATTCATTCATGCATGAGTGGTGGCATAATCCAGATTCACTGTGTGATCTAACCAGTCTCCATCAGCTTTGGAAATCACCTGACCAGCCTTTAAAGCTGCCTCGAGAGCACCACTTCAGACACATGTTTGATCCTGGAGCTTCTTTGAGCCCGTTTTTAGCCATGTCAATTGACAGTGCAAAGTCAAATATTTTCCATTGTTGGTGATATATACAACTAGTTGTAGTCCGGCTATGAGGTTGCCGAGACGAGGCAAATTTTCCGTCTGTCTTTCGAGTTTGCCTCGTTTCCGACCTGGCAACTTCATAGGTCGCCAGACGGGAGGATGCTTGGGCTCAGTGGGTTTTTCAGCATCATGTTTCGCCGTCCCTATGAAACTGGGCTGTTTTGTGTTATGTAAGCAGGCTCTCTTATGACGATGTCCTACGACTTCGACGGCAAGCCAACTGTAGTAAGTTAGCCGCCGAAGTCCTTTCCCAGTTTACTTTGCCGTTGCTCAGGCTGTCACGTTGACGGGTTTGGGCCCTACCAGTGCCTGGTTAAACTCAACATCGCCTCAATGGATCGAGATCTCGGCCTTAAACTTTACTCTGCGCAAAGCACAATCCCTTTTTTTTCGTTCAGGTTTCTCACACAAGTTTCTATGCGACCTATGATAGGTTGTTCCTCGTTCAGGGTACACCATCGCAGAATGCATTTAAGCCGAACAACTCTTGTTAGTAGGGTTGATCGTCCACGCGTGACCCGGCTCGCCCAAGTTGATCCCTCAAATTCAAAAGATCACATAGGCAAGTTCTCCCCTTTCACCCCGCTGACACGAGGCATTGACCTCGCCCCCCTCAGCCAACACATTCTTGCTAGATGGCATCCCCAGTCCAGAGCGCTTCTCAGCCGAATTCCCGCGCGCCCGATCTCGAGCCAGACGACGAATGGAAACAAGCTCTCAAACTAAACATCGAGGCAGGCCTCCGCTCCATGGTCGACGAGGCGAAACAGAAACTCAACGACGAGCTCGCAAAGGACGTCATCGGCCCAGAACAGCGCGAACGTCTCACCGCAGACCATCTCGCAACCCTGAAAACATTCCGCCAGCTCGCAGAGGAACAGTACCGCATCGCAATCGAGCGCGAGCGCCAGGAACGACGATGGGCTTCCGGCGAGCAGCTAGATCGGGCTTGGTCAGAGGGCATGATGATGGAGCAGCAGGCCATCTTGGACAGGATAGAAAAGGAGAGGAAGAAAAAGGCACCGTCCTTGCAGTCTGGCCCATCCCTACCTCCTACTCTTCCTATGCACATCCCGGTCCCGTCCAATCGCGAGACCAAACGTGTGACCCGAGCATCCACTCAGGCAGCAGAACGAGAACTCGCAGCATCGTCAGACGAGATTCCCGCCTTCCGCGGCACCCGCAGAGCCCGTGCCGGACCCATCACCTCCATCGGATCATGGAAACCCCCCTCCATCATCGACACTGAGAAATCCTTTCTCGAACAATCCAAACCCGACGCTATGCCCTGCTCCACGCGCACCAATCGGCCCGATCCAACGGGCAAGGAGAGCATTCGTCGAAAACCAGGGATGAGCGCGAGACCCATCGTGCAAGAGTTCTGGAGGCCCTCGATCACCCCAGAGGAGGACGCGCAAATGTTACGCACGTATACCCTCGCCCGACAGAGCAGCACCGCCAGCGCCACGTCCTCTTTCAAAGCGCCGTCCATCCTCAACACCACGCTTTCGGGCCCCTTGTCCAACAGCAACACCAACAACAATGAGAACGGG
>JBBPTZ010000791.1:0-14941 GCA_038094315.1 Phylloporus cf. tubipes
AGCTGCCGGTTCAGCGATACAATAAAAAGGTAATGCTCCCAGCAGGGGCCGGGGTCGGAGTAGGCAAAGGAAAAGAGAAAAACAGACTGACGCAACAGTACAACCGTAACAGTTTTCCCCCTTTAACAGAGAGCCATTTGCCTTACTCCCCTTCTGTCTTGTTTGAGCAGCCTATAGCAGCACTAGTTGTTGTTGGGTTGTTTCAGCTGGTAACATTACACACAATGCTGAAATAGTAATAGAATTCCAGGGCCACCATGAATATGTTACAGCTGAAGTGACTGATTTGGGTAAAAACCAAATGATTCTTGTTTACACATGGCTCAAACTTTACAACCTTGAAATAGACTGGATTGGGGGGTCTGTGAAAATGACTTGATGTCTGTGGTTGTACCACATGCTCCAAAATAGATGTCCATTTGCCAGACAAATTGACATGGAGGAGTGTGATACATTAGCTGCCATTTATGCCCTAAAATTGGGAGGGAAACTGGATAAGGAAGCTGTACCAAAGAAACTAGAGCTAACTCCTGAACAATTAGTACTGAAGGAGTACCACTGGTATTTCAAAACCTTTTCTAAGAAAGCCTTTGAACACATGCTCAAGCAAAAACCTTGAAACCATGCCATTGATATGAAAGACATATTCCAATTTAAGAAAAAATGCCTTATTCCCCTTTCACCAGGTGAACAATAGGAAGTCAATGACTTCCTGGAAGATCAATTATGAAAAGGGTATATTTAACTGTTTAAATCTCCTCAAACATCATCTGTCTTCTTCATGCCAAAGAAGAATGGATGTAAATGAATGGTTCAGGACTATCAATACCTTAATGAGCACATGGTCAAAAATAACTATCCCCCACCCCCGATCTCCCAATTGGTTGACAAGTTGAAGGGTGCCAAGCTTTTTACCAAGATGGACCTTAGATGGGGGTACAACAATGTCCATAACAAAGAGGAAGATGAATGGAAAGCAGCTGTTATGATAGGCCTGGAAAGGGACTAATGTAGTCTTGATAGACCTGAAGGATGAGGGGCAAGGGATGAAGGGTCCTAGGAATTTCCTAGCAACAGGTGTCTGTTGTAATACACAGGAAGACATGGCAATCTCATGGGTGTTGAGGCATTCAAGGACTAAAGGGTGTTGTGCAATGACAACAGTTGAAGCAACACAGAGGCCAATCAGAAGAAGGCCTAAGACTTAGAGGAGATGAGGCCTTAGCATGGCTAAGGGAGCAGAACAAGGGGGCACTTGGATTTAGGTGGTAGTTCAAGAAAAACAAGCATGAGAATCTAATGTACATGAAGGGCAGGTTTATATAGTACTTGGAAGGAAAGATTAAGTAAGCAGAAAAGGAAGGTCATAGAACATTGTGGAACATTTATGACAAAGCATTACTGATAAAAGATAAGGGTAGCAAATAGAAGGAAGCCAGTTACTGTGCAAATGGCTATTGGTCAATAAGGGGAACTGGATATAGTAGTGGCTGGCTGAAAGAAATGAGCATCCAATGTGTTGCTGGAGTAGGCTAAGTGGTACAAAGAGACAAGCATAGAAAGGAAAGAAATGAATCATAACAGTAGCATTCATTTGTGTTAAACTTGGGTCCTCCTAGGCAGAGAGTTCAGAGTTTTAGAGTAGCAAAGGTTGCCGGGTGGGCACAGAGCAGGTCAAAAAGAGGCAAGAACTCTTGGTGCAGGACATATGTATTGCACCCTTGTACCTATGGTCCTCAGAGGTCAGAGGTTAGAGAGGGGAGTCGAGAGACTCAAATATGAGAGAATAGGAGGAAGTTAAATTGATATTTGAACCAAAGTAAGTATAGAGCAAAGTACATAGTTTATATACTTCCAGAGTTGCACCAGATTTGTAAGCTGAAATGGAATATTACCAGAGCATTACAAATATTAGTAAGATAGAACTAAAAACTGAGTAAAACAGGAACATGAATACTAGAGTACCAGAGCTGTGTGAAGCACAGGTCTATCAGAAGGAACAAAAAACAAGATTAGTATAAACAGAGTAAGTGTTACGGTCGTACTATTGCGTCAGTCTGTTTTCCTCTTTTCCTTTGCCTACTCCGACCCTGGCCCTTGCTGGGAGCATTACTTATTCGTCGTATCGCTGACCCGGCAGCTTCTTTACCCCGCCTTCTGGTCAGACGCCGTTCCCTCTAGTCCTACCGGAACTGACCCCGGGTATTTTCCTTGATCCTTCCGTACGTCTCCATGGACAGCCTTCTCTCCTCCGCCGCTTCTCTCACAACGGCGTCATCGTTCCGCCCCATTCACATTGACACATACGTAATGACTCATCCGCAGTAGTTCCGTCCGTTTCTACGGACTTCTGTCGCTTACGTACTGTCGAGTATTTATACCGCAGCTGCCTGTACTTGTAGTCTCATTCTTGATCTACGCAATCTAGCGTTGCTTCTTGAACCACCTCCCGGATTTCTACGAGCCTCTGTACGCTCTGAGTTACTCTGTAAGTTCCTAGGCGATTCCTAGTGAACTCCCCTCGTAATACCTTCGACCCGACGACCGACCCGTCGTCCGTATATCTCAGTTGAACCTCGACGACCCTGGACGTTCAAGGATCTATTTGTTCGTGACGCTACGCGTAACACACTCTGTTTATGCCAGGGCCTTCCTCTTGAGCACACCCTTCACTTACCTTTGATCTTCAGATTAAATATTAGCCACTCCTGTTGTTTCAGATCTCTTTGTTTACACTTTGTGTAATAAAAGATCAAGAATCTCCCTCCATCCCTTCTATTCAGGAGTAGGACTAATCCATCTCTGACCAACATAGCCAACCTTTTGAGAACACCTCATTTCCATTCTCCACAGTTGAACAATAAAGACTCTGCCCCTCATACATTGTACACCCCTCATCATCCTTGATCCCAGCTCATAGGCCTTTCTCTGTCTGCCCAACCTAGCCCTTTGTCCATCATACCATTGCCCCCTCACTTCCCTAGCCCTATTACAGTAACTCCACCCCAGTTGCCCCTCATGTCTATCACCAAGCTCAAAGCAGCTCTGCCCATTGACTTTTCTATAGAACCTACCAACACCATATGCTGGATGAAGGCCATGCACATGTATTTTGCCATCAACCCCATGCTCTATACCACAAATAAAGCCAAAGTCATGACCACCCTGAATAAAATGAGTAAGGAATGAGGTGTATTCTTTTCTAAAATGTAGTATAACCTCATGACTGCCACCAACATCGCCAACACTGAGAAAACCTTTAAGAAGTTAGCTGCCAACTTTGAGTCCACCTTCTACCCCTTTGATATTAAAGCCACTGCCAGCCATGAGCTCACCAAGCTTAGGCAAAAATCTTTCTGCACCATTAGAGACATCACTGATGATAGCTTCCAAAAATACATCACAGACTTTCAAAACCTTGCATCCAAGGCCAGAATAATCAACCAAAAAACCCTTATCAACATCTTCTCCTTGGGGATCAACTCTCACATTACCATGCTTATTTTAGGCATAGACAAAGTACCCACCATCATCACCAACTGAATCACCAAAGCCAAGGCTTTTCACATTTAACTGGCCTAAATGGACACACTCCTAAAAGGTCACACCACTTCCTCTCTCATCCAACATTGTTCCACTACTGATCCCAATGCCATGAATGTTGACATCATTTGCATCAACAAACTAACCTCTGCTGAATGTGCCAAATGTATGAAAGAAGGTCTATGCTTCTGCTGTTACAAGAGAGTTCATAATATGGGACAATGCCATAATGCACTGAGTACCCCAGCATCCACTGCCACTTGTTGTTTCCAGAACATTCACACCACCAAAACCACCCCCACCCCATCCACCATCGACATCTACATCAATACCCTCAAGACTCAGGATATAGATAAGGCTGAAGTCTTGCAAATACTCAAAGTCTGCTTTGAAAAAACTATCAAAGAAGATACCTCCATCGCTGTCATTTGCACTAAGGATTTTTAAATTGGGAAGCTGCCTTGACATCTCCTTCCCTCACTATTTCCAATATAATTATAGCCCTGCCAAATAAACATACATTTCTCATTCTGGTCAAGCTGCAGGCCCTTGGAAAAACCATTAACACATTCACACTCATCAATTCCAGTGCAGCTGGAAACTTCATTGACATTGGACTGCTCACCCAGGCCAATTTTCCCCTGCAATGACTCCCCCAACCCATCATCACATGCAATACAGACAGAACCACCAATGCCAAAGGAACAATCTGCTAAAAGACATGGGTTGCCCTCAAGTTCCCCTTAATAAATAATGAAGAAGAACTCATGGTCCTCAGTCTTGGACAACAACAGATTATCCTCGGAATGCCCTGGTTACAACAATGGAACCCCCACATCAACTGGGCCACCAACCACATCACCCTTCCTTGTAACCCCCACCCCCTTGATAATGAACTCTATATCCCACAATGTTATCTTGTTTGATATCTAGAATTGGATGTTGATTAAGAAATTACTGAACTCTATAACCTTCACTATGGGCCTTTTGAGGATGTAAACAAGATCACTATCTTCATCCAGCTCACCTAGGAGAACACTCCAAAGAAACAAGAAGTTCTGGACTGGTGCAAGGATTTTTCCAATGTCTTCTCTAAGAAAACCCATGAAAAACTTTCCCCACATTGCTTTTACAACCACACCATCAAGCTCAAGCTATCCTTTGTCCTGAAAATTGCCCTGCT
Source organism: Phylloporus cf. tubipes (assembly GCA_038094315.1). Classification (NCBI taxonomy): domain Eukaryota; kingdom Fungi; phylum Basidiomycota; class Agaricomycetes; order Boletales; family Boletaceae; genus Phylloporus; species Phylloporus cf. tubipes. The sequence goes on from JBBPTZ010000791.1 coordinate 4,727, forward strand.
TAACTCTGCCAAACATGAGGTCTATAAGGCTTTCATTGAAGAACACCTGAAGATCAGACAGATCATTCCATCTAAGTTTCCACAGGCCTTCCCATTCTTCTTTATATCTAAAAAGAATAGCTTCCTTCACCCTTGCCAAGACTATCAGTACCTTAATTTCCACACCATTCACAATGCCTACCCTCTGCCACTGATTCTGAAGCTTATCAATAACATGAAGGAGTCCACCCTCTTCATCAAATTTGACATCTGATGGGGATACAACAACATACACATCCATGAAAAAAACCAATGGAAGGTCATATTTATCATGCCACTCAATTTCTTTGAACCAACTGTTATGTTTTTTGGCTTCAACAATGCACCACCCATGTTTCAAGTGTTCATGAATGACATTTTCATTGACATGATCAAGGAGAAATGGTTGAAAATCTACATGGATGACCTCAGCATCCACACCAAAGACAACATCTCTCTTTATCATGAATGCACTCATCATGTCCTACAGCAACTCTGAGAACATGGTATAGGGATCCAGGGCTCCCCACATATGAAATTGTATATTCCCCCAACTTCAAGGATTACTTACAGCTGCCTGTCTCCACTTTCTAATCATCCAGTCTGTCCTGCTGACCATCTGGCCCATCTAATCATACCGGCTGGTCCACCTGGAATCTACTATCCAGTCACAGGATACTTTGTGGCCATCCAAAATGTCCACATCTGTTCATCTGTGTTCTTTATCCTCTATTCATGCACCTAGGCTCACTGGTGAATGCTTCCCTACTATCCTTTTCTTAGCTTCTGTTATACCATGCTTGTACTGCTACTCAAAATGGGCTTACTCCCTTTGCAACTACTATACTCCACCTTATCCTTGATGTTTTGTTGGTTGCTATGGACTCCATTAGCATGTGATACTTACTTAAAGTCTCAGGTATGCCCAGACTATAAAAGGGATGTCTTATGCATTTTGAAATCATCTTTCATTCACCCTTTTATAATAGTTCTAAGCCTTCTGGACCATTCTCTTTCTATCCAGCTCATAGGCAAGAGATCCTACTGACATCGTCAACTTTATATATGACTATCTGCCCTAGTACCAGCCAGATCCCCATTGAAAAGTCCTATACTAGCCTTTAAAGCTTGAGAAGTGCACAAATGGCAAGTATGAGCTCATCTAGTTGGAAAACAACTTCTAAGCACCATTCTTCTACTTTTGTTCTCTTCTACTATTCTTGGAATGAATCTTTCATACCTTTCCACCTTAATCCTTGCTACTAACCAGGTCAGACTACCTTTTTTAGCCACCCACAGAATCTAGGTGTTTTCTACAATTGGAGCCTACTGCAAGGATTTCAGAAGAGCCATCAAGAAGGACTCTTAGGTCTACTACCTGCTGACTTGACCTCAAGTGTGAAAAGTGCAAGCTAGAAAAAATTCTCTTCCAGTTTTGCAACCTCAATATATTTGAAGACTCCAACTTTTTCTGACTAGCACAACCAGACCCCAAGGGTATTCATACTGTACTGGAAACTCTGATGTCATACTTTCTGACAGCTGACATGCCAGGTCAATCTTGTCTTGATTTGTTGCTAATCCCTCAACTCCAGAATAATTTCAATTCAACTGTTTTATCTTCTGGTTTTGATAAAACACCATTTCTTAACAATGAGGATTTTTGTAATTTCTCCTCACCAAGGTTTCCTGGAGTGTTCACTCATTCATCTTCACTTCCTCACCTTCATACTACATTGAGGGATCTGATCTCTTCATTATTTTTCTCACTTTTGACTCTGCTTCCTTTATTTGCAGAGGGATCTTCTTCATCACTGTGTCAATCTCAAGGATCTTCCAGATCCACCTTTTTGTTATCTAAAATCCCATCTAGACAGGAAACACCAAATCAGTCTCTTAATCATCATTTAAACCTGTTTTCTTCTTCTTTTTCCATATTTTCATTATCATATCCTTTCACTTCTTCTTCTTCTTCTTCTTACTCATCTCATAACTCACTCCAAAACCCTAATCACATCTAATGGCTAATGTTCCAATGCAGATACCACTTAGAGGCACTCAGAATGCCCCTAAATTTGATGGTAGAAATCCAGTGCACTTGCCTTATTTCTTAGAGGATATAGAGCTGCTAGGAATGTCTGCTGGCCTTCTTGAGGTAGATAAAATCAAAGTGGCCATCCGGTACACTGACCTCAAAGAGACAGAAGCATGGAAAACATTGCCCAGTGCTACCATGATTCCCACTAATTGGAATACATTTTAAGCAGATGTAAAGGAGTTGTATTTGGGTTGCAAAGGCAATGACTGCTACTGTTGAGCTGACCTGCAATATCTCATACAGGAATACCATATGAAATCAATGAAAAACCAAAAGAAGCTTGGGGAGTATAGGTGCAAGTTCATTAAGATTGCAGCCCTTCTTGTAGTGACTCAGAAGTTATCTGAGGTGGAGCATGACCATCTATTCTTGATGGGATTCCCTCAGAATGTGGAAGATTGGATTTGCCTCTGGTTGTCAATTATTAAACTAGACATACATCTGAATGATTCTTATCCTATTTCAAATGTGCTAACAGCAGCTAAGTTTCTTCTAACAGGCTTTGCATTCCAATTTACAATTCCTGGATGTGAGTCCAACTCTTGCTGCCATAGTCATAGCTAGGGGGTGGCAACACCAATCCATGTTTCTGTGACTCCAGCAGTTGCCAAGGAACTGATCAAGCAGAAGCTAGTGACTATGGCTTGTGCTCAGCAATCTGGTGATCATGGCTATGGCTTCTGTGGGGTTTTTGGTCACTTCATGTGTGATTGCAAATGCTACCATGAGTATTTGCATATAGAGTGGATCATCCAAGGCAAAGATGGTTGTCTCTACCTTCCAGGAGGAGAGCATATTTATTGTCCTTGAGGCATTACCTTGAAAGATTTTGTGGAGAACACAGCCCAGGAAAAAGGTTGGTTGACTTCCACTCCAAGTGTAGAGGCTATCTCTACTTCCGGATCTTCGGGGACTCATGACCCTCTACTGCATATAACTGCTGGTATCTACTCCATCCAACATGGAGATGTAAATGCCATTCTTGACATTGATCCATCTACCTTTATAATTATGATGCAAGTTTCCTTTATCTGGGATTTTGCTGACCCAGAGTTTCAGCCTTATATAGCTCAAGCTTGGGCTACCTTCCAGGCCAATAGAGGCAAGGAGGGACACAGGAAGTGGGTTCACTTCAATGGTGTTGCAGTACCCCCTTGGGCACATCCTCAACTGGATTCACATGCTACTACAGTATTAGAAGAGCTGGAGCTAGTTTCACCAGCAGTACAGGACTCTAGATCTCAGGCAGTGCCATCATCAATATCATCTGTGACCAGTACTACCTCACAACTGGGCTCTGCACTTGTCTAATGCAATCCTACTTCTCCACCAGCTACTGATACTATTCCAGCTTCACAACTGGGACCCAGCACCTCATCAGCCATAAATTTGCCTCCACCAGCAATGTACCCACAGAATACCAATCTATTCACTTCTTCAGCAACTTCCTTCCCAGCTCCAATCTTTTAGCATCAGTACTCTTTAGCTCTCAATAATAATACTGCACCAAAATGCATACTGGATCAGGTGCTCAAATCCTCAATTCCAGTGGCTATAAAGGAGCTATTTGCAGTCAGCCCAGACTTCTAAAAGCAATTTAGGAATGTCATGGCCATGAAGCAGGTCTCTGCTTCCATCAACTACTTGGAAGTGGACAATCTGGTTGCCTTGATCAATAAACTGTCTGGGCAGAATCTGGATAGGGTCAAGAGAGATTACAAGAACCAGATCATCCAGAATGAAGACAGCATGATTGTCACTCATCATAGTCTTCCACTTTAAGATCTTGATGCCACAGTCATTGGCCCAGGTAGCCATTTAATCTGCATCTTGGACTTGGGTTCTAAAGTAGTTGCCATGCCTGAAAGGATATGGAAGGGGTTAGGATTGCCCATCTATTTTGATCATCTTATGAAGATATCATCTACTAATACTGACATTAACTCCATTCTAGGAGTTCTCAAGAACCTACTGCTTCAATTGGGACCAAGTGAGATTAGTCTCCAAGTTCAAATGGTGGTGGTCACCAACTTTGATCTTTTATTGGGTCAGCCATTCCATTGCCTTATGAGCACTACCACCAAAGACTTCCCAGACAGGGGTCAGATTATTACTCTTCATGATCCAAACACAGGAAAGGAATTTAAACTTCTGACCCAATAGTGGTTCGAGGGCTGCCTGCACTATTAATAGGGTATTTTGTGCACTATGCATCAAAGCATAGTAGAGATGGGTTTTTAAGTGTTGATAATCTGCCTAATCAGTGGGGAGATCCTGTGAAGTCTGCAAACTGTTCTCTCTTTGAATCCTATTACTCATTTCTGCATCCATTGATTTTCTCTTTCTTGTTCTATTCCTTTTCTGCTTCTGTTGCTCCTAGGCTGCCTTTAATGGTACTGGCAACTTATGACAATCTTTTTTCCATCCAAACTGTGTTATCTTCACTAACCATGCCTGCTCTTTTTTCTTTGATTGCTTTGGACACTATCTGTTCTTGTTGGGCTTATAAGCCTGTTGCTAAAAATGTCTAGGCAGTTCTGGCCCCTCTTTCAAAGAAGTACTGCATCATCCAATGCCTTCCAGATGATCCACTTGCCAGTCTCAAATCATTACCTACTCATCCTTCCAATTTTGTTCCAGGTTCTTCCTTTACCCAGAAGAGAGCAGATGCTCTTAACCTTAATCTGGCAAAATGACTTTGGCCAGAAGAACTCAAACTTGTCTGGTGGTTGGTGCACAACCATAAGATGGCCTTTGCTTGGATTTCTACTGAGTGAGGTTGTCTCGATGAGTATTACTTTCCTCCAGTAAAAATCCCAACAGTACCTCATACTTCTTGGATACTCCACAATATTCCAATTCCTCCTGCAATTCAATAGCAAGCTATCCAGATCATCAAGGACCGTATTACCTCTGGGGTATAGTATATGAGCCATCAATTGCAGCATATCACTCATGCTGGTTCTATGTCCTAAAGCAGGATGGGAAATCCTTCTGCTTGGTCCATGACCTCCAGCCTTTTAATACTATTACCATCTGGGATATGTCTGTTCTGCCCTTTGTGGAGCAGTTTGCTGAATCCTTTGTTGGTAGTGCAGTATATGGCATGCTGGACCTGTTTGCAGGTTATGATCAACACCCCTTGCATCAGGAATCATGTGGTCTTATCTCTTTTTTGAGCCCACTTGGGCCTTACCATTTAACCACTGTTTTGATGGGATATATTAATGCTGTACAGATTTATCAAGTGGTGGATTAATGAATTGGGTGGCAAATCCAAGTGCAAAGAAAAGTCATAATCTGAGCATATGAGAAGGTAAGACCATCATATAAAAAATAAGAGAAATAATTCTTCCTTTTAATTAGAAGTTTTGGATTGTCTCTGCTGGCCTCAACTTCAAACATGCTTCCACAACAGATAATAATCAACCTTTATAAAAGATTCATTAACAAAATTACATATTCCTAACATCTCTTGGATATGTATTTGTCAACAACCTTGTGTATGTCAGTGAAAGAATAGCCTTTATACACCATTGGCACCAACCTTAGATAATGATTTACTTCTGCTTTTGCTGAGCACTTCTCCTGTTCCAGTTATGCTGTATGTTTCCACTATGATCAAAATAAGAATGTTTTTCACCTCTGAAGTGGTCTGCAATTTTTTATATAGGTATTTAGCTATGTTTATCTCATGAAGCCAAACCTGAGATTTACATCAGTTTTTTAGTAGGACTGAGACACTGAAAGTGTCTCACCAGTTGCCTTCATAGGTATGATTTATATAAGTTTCTTAAGAATATTTGCAAGAGTTCTCTAAAAGCATTCATCTGCATTCCTAGGGATATTTAGAACAAGGATCCTGTCTTTTCTGTATATAGAAGATGTGTACTTTCCTGATATGTCAGCTGTGCAAGAACATGTATGTCAGCTGGATAGTTATGCAAATGCACTTGTACTTGCACTTCATTTACCTAAAATGGAACCTTATTTTCAATACAGCAAATAGGGCAAACAAAACAAATCTTTTCAATTTTCTCTAGAGGAAGGCAGCCTTCAGATAATGTCCTGGTTGTGATAGATCCAACACAGAATGCTCACTTGCAGCCATTTTTAGTGCAAAAAACAAGATCTTCATAGTCCTGATATCTGCTGTATCTGTGTAGAGTCACTTGAGCAATTTGTCTAATAAACAAACAGATGCATACTGCAATAGAAATATCTGATATGCTTGAATCCAACTTGGTGTTTGAAGGAAAGGGACATTCCAAGAATGCTTTTCCAACATCCTACACCTACTCACTAGATATTCCAGCTTCAAGAAAGTCCATAGAATAGTGACAGTGGAGCATTGGTTGTGCAGACCATTTTCTATCAAGTTTGATCATCTGAGATGCAAAAGTAATGACTTTGGGCAACATGATTTTTGAATGAAAAAAGAAATGGAAAAAGTCTGAAGGTTTCTGACCCTTGAATTTTCTTCAATATTTATTTGAAATAAAACACATATTCAATTCAAACCTGAGCCACAGAATTTCCTGCCCTTGTTTTTTTTCAAGGTTTGAAATGGAGTGCATGAATTGAAATCTAAATTCTAGTTTGACCTTGAAAAACCCTGTCTTTTTAGAGCAGGTATATATTCTACCTGGATTTCTCCACTCAGAACTTGGGGACATGACCTTAGTTACCATACCCAACCAGCAGGTATGGAGTTCAGTATGTCTAATAAATAAGGTCATATATATTACAGACAAAAAATCAACTTTTCAATAAATGAACATGACATTATATTTTGATCTAAGTATCAGGAACACTTCCAAGTTGTGGCATTCAGTGAATAGTTTTGGTTCTGAATGTCTAAAGAACTTGGTGCTTCCAAGGAGTTTCTCTTAAGGGAAGTTCTGTTACAATTTTTCTCCTTTTTCCTGCTACTTCTTGCTTTCTCCACCTTTCCTACAAACATTCTACCTTTCACCCTTGTACTAGATTCTCCCCCACTTTGCCCTTGAGTATGCATTCTCTTGTTGTCTTACTATTCCTATGACTTTATTGTTACTTCATGGTACTACTTGTATCCATTCCCCTTCACAGCTCTTATACTCATAGTATTTTAATCCTTCTTATACTAACTCTTCTCAAAGATCTCTTAGCAACTATACATACTCATTCCTAGTACTGTTAGATATCTATGGTGTACTTCTCTTGTCTTGTACAATACTAGCATACTATCTTGAACATTCTCCCAGAACTCTATAAGCCTCTGTACACTTTGAGTTGCTCTGTCTATGTCAAGGCTCATTCCCTTGTGTGCATTCTTCACCACTGTGCCTTTTATTACCTTTGCATCTATCTTCAGTTCAAATGTCAATGACTCTTGATGTTCCAGATCTCATTGTATATACTTTGTGTAACAAGTTCTGTTCATTATAATATCCCCCAAGCATCATCAATTTTGAGAAAATATAAAACCTTTCTGTGCCATTCATAATACTTTCATATCTAGACAGGTTCCAAATCCAAATCCAAGTTTGAATATTTGTGTTCAAAGGCACTTGCTGCCTTATGGAAATCTGGTCTTTCCATTCGCATATTGATTTCTTAATCTAATCTCATAGCCAAAGTGAAAAAACTGTAATATTAAAACTTGGATGACCACCACTGGCAGTCATCACCAAAAATAAGCATAAAATGTACATGTAGATAGTACATATTAGATTTCCACCACATAAAGTTTCATTTGGAACTCCAAGTTCATCATCTAAGCAAAGTATTTTTGCTCAGTTTCTTTGTACAATTGCAAGTCCATCTCCAAAATATCCAACCAATCTGACAACTTGACTACAATACTTGCTATATTGCTATCTTTTTTTGCCCCAGATGATTTTTCACATTTTTAAAACATTCAGTAATTTTAAAGATCATTTATTTTGTCTTTTACAATCTAGACCTACCTCAGCTGTGTCAGGAGCTCCTTTCCTTTCTTTTTTTACCCAAAGAATACTTGCCCATCATAAAATATCTTTTCACTTTTTACCTTTTTCTCACAGATAAATACTTCCCAATCTCCTTTGCTGTCCTTTTCAGTGTCAGATTGGCTTGAAATGTAGAAGAGGGAACCAAAAAACATGTCCATTCATTCTATTGTCAATCATTGAAAAGGAGTAATGTAGAATTTACCTTTTTCCCTTAAAGATACTAGATGGTGCATTTATAGAAGAAAAAATAATAAATGGAAAATGGAAAAAAACTGACTGTATAGGGGTGGTTCATTCCACCAAAGATTGTCTCCTTGGAGATCAGGAAGAGCTATACACAGGTCCATATAATCAATTCCAATAACTAAAAGATTGTTAGAATGCATACTGCAAAAGTTAAGCAAGTCTAACAATGTACCACTTTTAAAATGGCTAAAAAGTATGTAGTAAAGGCTTTCTTTCTGTTAGTTTTGGAAGATTGCTTTGAAACTGATACTATACGTCCTTTTAGCATATAATCTAAGCCAAGATTTAGCAACAATTCACTATCTCACACACCAAGTTATTCCATATTCAATGTTCCTAGATATTCTGTGGCTGAATTATCTGCAGAATAACATCCAGGGCTGCACAAATATGTGCAATCATGAGCAATACTTGGAAATCTATAAAATGTTTTATGCTTATCAGATGTTGATGGGAAGTTAAACCAGGTGCTGGTACTGTTACGATAGGCCCAGGTAGGGACTAGCATAGTCTTGAAGGACCTGAGGACCAAGCGAGGACGAGGAGGCGAAGAGCGAAGTGTCCTAGGGAATTCCTAGTGACGGGCAACTGTTACGATACGCAGGGAGTCGGGAACCTCAAGGGCGTTGAGGTGACGAGGGACAAAGTGGTGTTGCGCAACGACGACGGTTGAAGCAACACAAAGGTCGATCAGAAGACGACCTAAGACTTAGAGAAAGCGAGGCCTTAGTACAGCTAAGGAAGCAGGACAAAGGGGCGCTTGGATTCAGGTGGATGTACAAGAAAGACAAGCATGAGAAGTAAAAGTACAGAAGTTGCAGGTTTATATACCAAGAGGAAGAAAGATGACATAAGCGAGAAAGGAAGGTCATGGAATGTGATGGAACATTCATGACAAAGCGTCTATGACAAAAGGTAAGTGGAGCGAATGGAAAGAGGCCGGTTAGCGTGCAAATGGCTATTGGAGGATAGGGATACGGGTATAGTAATAACCGGCCGAAAAAAGATGAGTGTCCAACGCGTCGCTGTGATGGATTGAGTAGTACATGAAGACAAGCGTAACAAAGAAGAAAAGAATAAATCGTAACAGGTACTGCTTAGGTAATTTATGTGGAGCTCTGGGGTTTAAATTTCATCTGCTCACATCTTTAGTATCTCTTTCTGGTAAGTCCTTTACTCACCTTTGCTCTAAGTGCTCTTGGGTCCATTTTTATATATCCCACTTCTGTTTTAGCAGTTCTTACCATATTTTAGTGGTACTGACAAGGCCATGAGCCCAGCATACAAGCCTCTAAGCATCAAGATTGAGGGGAAGTTTGAGAATGGGTCTGATGGTTTGGGAAGTATATCTGATTTGACCATCAGCTTGTACTGACCATCTCTACTAGCTGCTGCTGTAGATTGTGCATATGCCCCTATGGCCCATCTCTCACTCTTGATCAACACATTTCCCTACATCAGTGGCCTTCTTATTGTCCCAAGGATCTCAGTGTATTATTACAACTTTCCCATTGTTGTCTATGCCTGCACCTATGCCTATATTTTGACTTGTAGCACCCTTATCAGTTCACCACCTTGCTCAAACTGGTTGTTTGTGGAGCTTTCTGGTTATTGCATGGGTTTATCATATGGTTTCAGTAATTCAGCCAAGTTTTTTAATGGTCTGCAAGTGTTAAACTCGGATCCTCCTGGGGGGAAGTCCGGAGTTTCGGAGTGTCGGAGGTACCGAGGGGTACGGGGCGAGTCGGAGAGGGGCGAGGACTCTTGGCGCAGGACTTATGTGTCGCGCCCTTGTACTCGCGGTCCTCGGAGTCGGAGGTCAGAGAGGAGAGTCTTAGAGACTCAAGTGCGGGAAGACAGGAGGTAGTTAAGTTGATA
>JBBPTZ010000792.1:0-14927 GCA_038094315.1 Phylloporus cf. tubipes
GTTCCTCGCCATCCACGTCCATCCACGCCTCCTCTTCCTCTTCCTCGTCGACTTGTTCGGCATCCTCCATATCCACGTCCACGTCCATGTCCATATCGGCCCGCTTCCGTTTCGCAGCCTGGGCCTTGGCCAGTATCCCAGCGCGCGCCTCGATGCTGCTCGGATCGTAGCCAGCCTTTTTCAATTCCGTCGAGAGCTCGCTGAGCGTTCGAAGACCGGCCGTCCGTGGCAGACGCGCTTGGTTTTTCTTCGACTTTTTGATGCTCTGAGAGCGTATCTTGTGTGTGAGCGCGCTTCGTGCCTCGGCTGCTTCGCGCTCGTCCTCGGGATCGAACTGCAGCGGGGCAGAGGTTAGGATATGGGATGGCAGGCAGGATAAAAAGAAACGTATACCATGTCTTCCTCGCTGTCGTAAAACCCTTCCGCTTGCAGTTTCTCCTCTTCACGTTCGAGTGCCTCCAGCTTCTCAACGATATCAGGATCGATAAAGTCAGCAACGTTCTTTCCATCCATAATCTCAGGCATGGTATCCAGCTTCCATTCATCGTTCGCCAACAAATAATTGGCTGGGAATCGTCGATCAGCCATTCATACGACGATCACACAGTCGATGACGTACTTTTCAAGTTGACGCTGAAAATACCCTCACGATCCTCCTCCTGCTCGATATCGTGAAGAAGCTTTTTCCTATCAGGGTCGTTCTTGTCATACTTTTTGCGTTCCTTCACTGCGTCAGGAATGAACGGTGCACGAACGACGTCATCCCGAGGAACAGGCTGCGCGACGTGAATTCGGTTGATGACAGAGTTGATTTTGCTCCCCTTGAGCTTGGAGTCGACGCGATGAGCGAGGAGCGCATCGCAAGCCTTGTTTTTGAGTTCCATGACGCCCTCTTCGGAATAACACGACACCTGGAGGTGCTGTACGTTCTCCGCGTCGATGATCTCTTGTACGAGCGTCCGGTTTTCCGGCACGAGATCTTCCAGACGCGTAACGTCCACTTTATTGAGGACGAGCACGACCGGTTTACCGGTGAAGAGCGGTTTGATGGAATGGAAGAGTTTACACTACCCGCATCAGACACAGAATGCACCATGCGCAACCGCTGGAAACGCTCACTTGTGCTTCTACCGTATAACCACACTGTTCGCTGAGGTCCATAAAATACAAGACGCAGCTCTTGAGATGTGCCAGCGCCGTGATACTTTGCATCTCGATCGTGTTCATCTCTTCGAGCGGATGGTCTAATACGCCGGGGGTATCGATAACCTGCCATCGCAAATATTTATAGTCCAGATGCCCAACAAACAACGACTTCGTGGTAAAAGCATACGGTTGGACGTCCACATCGGCCCGCGTGACCTTGTTCATAAAGGACGATTTTCCAACGTTGGGATAACCACAAATGAGGAGTGTCCGCGTGTTGGGATCGATCGCAGGGAGACGGGAAATGTGTTGTCGGACTTGCTCGAGGTATGCCAGAGGATCTTTTTGTCTCCGCATGATGGTAGCCATCCTAGAGGTAATCGTATAGAGTAACGAACGCGCGGTCATGGCTGGACGACCCACCGACCCAACGCGGCCGTTTTGAGTTGCTTGCACCGGTACAAGCTATCGCCGAATTTGAGCAAGCGCACGTAATCTTTGGCGACGTGATCGATCAGATGCTGGGCAGTACGAAGTTGCCCGAGCGCGAGCTTGTAGTGATTCTTGTCGTAAAGCACGTTCATGAGCGATGAGAGGAAAGGGTGTAGGTCCTACGCAAAGAGGACAGTCGTGAATGCGATCAAACTCGGGCATGGAAACTTACCTACATCTAGGATCGGAAATTCTGAGAGAATAGCACCGAGTTTCTCATCAAACGTGTCTTGCGTGAACTTGACCTTGCGCATGTAGAAATTGCGTATGCGACTGATCTTGAAGTTTTTGTGGATGACCTAGAATATCGTCAGGTACCTTGATTTCGGACTACTTGCAGCGACGTACGGTTGGTGTTTTTCGCTGGGTCCTGGACAGGACGATGTCCAAGAAATCTGCCGCTGTGGGCACTGGTGCTATTGCTTTTAGTCCACTCGTGGACATCGTGATAAGCTGGTCAAGATCAAAGGTATGTATGCCCGCCAAACACGCGGATTGAAATTTTAGGTCTCACGGGCCATGTGATGGTATTCCTACATAAATGTAGCTACTGTACTAGACAAGGGGGGATCAATCCACTACGTAGGGAATGGAAAGTAGGTATCGAGGGGAAAACAAAGGGTAACTAGTAGCAGTAACAGGAAAACGGGATAACTTGGTGAGTATGCGTTTATCCAACATAGATAATCATCAGTGTCAAGATCGATTCTCCGGCTAGGCAAGACCAGTCCTCGCAATGTGCGAACGGATAATGGCTTCGCCGACTGCGCATCACCTATCAGCGCGTGGTTAGAAGCAATACGAAAAATGCCTACCATTGACGATAATAGCTTGGGTGGCGCGAATATCCTGTGAAGCATTAGTAAGACCCAAATACGAGACGGGAAAAACGTAACGCACGAGCATGGAAGTGAAATGCTGAGAAAACTGATCAATAGGCCGGCCGATCAACGCATGGTAACTACGTACCGCATACAGCGCTCTACGCCCAATGTCGTGGCGTCTGTGCACCTGGATAAAGTGTGCACGGAAGTATTCCGATACATCGGCATACGTGTTTGGGCGATCACCGTAAGACGTGATGCTACACAAACGCGTTTGAATGATTAGTGCCGAGAAAATGCACAAGAGGAACGTTGCGTACTATTTCCGGACCTTGATACCTGCCTCTAGTTTCTTCTTCAACAGATCAGTCTGTTACGAATAAAGGATCAGCGCAAGGAGAGATGGAACTCGCTGGGAAATAACCTTGTTGAGCATGAGCACTAGATGTGAATTCTTTAAAAGCTTGTTGGAACATATAGCGGTGAAAAGTTGAAGCGAATCGTCGACTCTGTTCGTTCGGGCATCTTCCTCGAGATACTATGTTTGGGTTTAGCAAGGTGGCAGCGAGTTGATGCAGGTCACATGCCTGATCAAATGCGCTGATGGGCGCCAAGAAGATGATCGCCGTCGCTGCAGGTGGCAAAACGGCATGAGAACTGGGTTACGGGCACGGCGACAATGCTATGCCGTTGCCACTGGGTGGAGCATAGGTGACACCGGATGGAACGGAACATACCATCATCAAAGTAGGGTACCCAGGCATGTCTCTAATGTCCAAGTATGAGAATGAGGCTCCATCAATAACCAGATAGTAGTTTGACTCGCCTGACCACGCTGAGGAAAAGGACGGCATGTCAACGACTGTATGAAATAGCTCGGTTAGGGTACTCACTGCGCCGCCAACGTCGTACATGAGCCAGTTATATCGAGAACCACAAAGTTCGACATCAAAAGAGTGCTCAGCAACACCTAGTGTTTGTAGCCGAACATTGAGCACGTCGGCTGTGGGGAATATATCAACGCATGGCTCTGGTCGACGAACGACAGACTGTACCTGTTGTTGGTAAATAATCTGGTTGTGAGATGCGTTTAATGTTATCCAAGAAACTGGAACCGAGTTGAGCGACGGTAAGCGAGTCTAGAGCTGTGACGTACAATGCAGCCGATTCATCGAGTCGTATTCTACGGTTGTTTAATAATATTCGAACGGCAGGGTGTTTCCAGAGTTGGTCGATTTCGTCTTGGGTCGAATTGAGTGTTCTCGAAGCGAGGTTTGTGACGTGTGCGACAGCGGGCGGTTGACCACCGGTTGCTGGGACAGCCCTGCTGCGGTTTGGAGAGAGTGGGGTCACGAGTGCTTGCCAACCTGCTCGAACGTACACGCCTGAGCGACCGCCGGTGACGGAAACACCGCCACTCAATTCGGAGGCGAGGGAGTCTTCCATGGATACAAGGGCGACCAATTTCGTTCTAAGCTGTGATACATCGCCACTCACGTTCCCGAGCGGAGCCAGGGCATGTGCGACTGCCTGACCCTCTGTCGAGCTGTCTGCTGAAATGGTTGCGAGCTCGTGATCGAGTTCGTCGAGGATCATGCGAACGGCCTTGATGACGTTGAAGTAGACGACGGGTCGCCACAATGGACGTGCGTGTTCAAGGGTTTGCTGTGCATAGTACAGTTGGAATTGTTTCTGAAGGGTGGATTTGCCAGACTCGGCTTGGCCAAGAAGCATGACTGAAGGAGAGTGAGACGGGCGTGAGGACCCACATCGATGGCCGTACCCTTGACTTGTTTTCGCTGGGAATCCTTGATGCGTGCCCATTCTCGCTGTGGAAGCGTGTCAGGCGAGGTGACGCAAGGGGAGAAAGACGCCCACCCTGAGTTCTTCGTCTATTTTCTGGCTGATGCGGGCAGCGTTTTCGTCGTAGAAAGGCGAGGCTTTCGATGTGCCGCCTATGGACTGGAGGAGGATTGGTTCAGAGGTGGAGTAGGCATGGCCGACTCGTTTGCCCATGACGGGATGATGGTCGACGCGCGAATGCAAGGTCTTAATTGCTTCAAAGTCCCACGTATGTACAGAGAAGCGCATCAAACTCTGAATGCGTTGCCATCCACGCTGGTTGTCATCACAAGGGCTGTCCTCCTGTGTAGATCCCGGACAGCTCTACGCTCGCTCGACCTCAGTTGGCATCGGAGATCGTATAAAACTAGTAGTAGAGGTTTCAAGTCCATGCGGTGCCTTCATTTACACCCGTCGGCGTACTGCCACCATCGACATGGTCCCAGCTGCCCAAACAGACAGACTCGTGCTATGGCATCCACGGCGCCATCACAAGTTCGTCGTCGGTGGAGGTGCCCAGATGTCAATGTACGAATGGGCTGCAGATCGCTCAGAAATACGCCATCTAAGTTCCCAGTGTGACCTCTCCTTCATGAAGGTGAGCAACGCGGGCATTCACCAGCCTCTTGTTCATCCTCTGCGGTCAGTGCTTTGCATGGTCCCCAGATCCTGCCTTTGACGATCTGTTTGCCATCGGGCTCACTTCTGGTCGCGTCGACCTCGT
Source organism: Phylloporus cf. tubipes (assembly GCA_038094315.1). Lineage (NCBI taxonomy): Eukaryota > Fungi > Basidiomycota > Agaricomycetes > Boletales > Boletaceae > Phylloporus > Phylloporus cf. tubipes. The sequence goes on from JBBPTZ010000792.1 coordinate 5,029, forward strand.
TCGTCTCGAAGCGACAAAGGTCGCCCGGAACGGCGTTCTCTCCAGTGGACCAGTCGTGTCGCTCACCGTCCGCAACTCGCGCTCGTGCAACGCATTGGCCTTCTCCGAAGCAGACCCAAATTACCTTGCAGTCGGCCTCGACAAGGTCCGCGGAGATCCTAGCCTCACCATCTGGGACGTGCAGTCTTGCATCCCTGCATTCTCGCTCCCAACCAGCAGTATCTCGCCCGACGAAACCAGTGTTGCTCGACCTCACCCTCGCATAGCCAGAGTGGATTTCGGTCCCCGAGCCGACTCTCGCGTTCTACAACAGCACGCTCAGACCGAGGTCGTCTCAGCATTGTCGTTTTTACCACAGTCCACCCATCTGCTACTGGCTGGCATATCCGCGCGATGGCTACGTCTCTTTGACCTACGGACACAAGCACCACCCACGACGAACGTGGCAAGCAAAGTGTCGGGAATCGCTACCAACCCCAACGACGCCAACCAGGTCGCTTGCTGTGGTGACGCGACCATCACCATCTGGGACGTACGCAGACTATCTAACCCTCTCCTGACGTTCTCCGAGAAAGACGCCGCAGCGGATGGTGCACGACCTCGACCTGGTTCTACCATACATCGGATCGAATTCTCGAGTACTCGCCAAGGTCAACTGGCTGTGATGGAAAAAGACGCGACCTATGTCCGATTCTGGGATCTCCGGCACGCTCAGGCTTCAGATGGACCCTCTGACGGAGATCGATCGAGGGATCCATCATACGCGCGAGTACCTCGGAGGTCCTGGACGAACCTGCCATGGGCCACGCCCGCATCTGGTATAAAACAAACGTCCCCCGAACTCCAAGAGCCTTCCGTGTTCGTTCTCGCAGATACCCGCAGAAGTAAGCCTGCTGCATGTGACAAGATGCAAAGCCACGGACAACTTACATGTCCACAGCGAAACGGTTTAGTCGACCTCTCGCATCGTTTACGCTCGTGCCTCACGCGCGTCCGCATTCGTTGACGTCCGAGGTCATGGTCGTCAACAAGGATGGAGATCTAGAGCTATACGCGGTGCATGACACGCCAAAGCAAGTGGCATGGAGTGCTCGAGGAGATCTCGCTTTCGGAGTCGGACGGGTGCACAAACTCATTCCTGGGTTTCAAGACAAGGAAATCTCCCCACAACCGTGCGACGTCTCCAAGGCTGCTGATGACCAACTTACGTCAGGTGGTAGTCGGCCTAGAGCGATCAGTTCAGAATTCATAGATGGCAGGCTGCATGACGACGGATTTCCGACTGGCGGTCAAGAAGGATTAGGCACCGGGAGGCAGTCAAAGTCGCGGACGTACAGCCCAGCTTCATTTCGTCACTATCCCTTGGAGCTGTCGACGGGGTCGATACCTGCGGAACCGAGCCGGCGTGCACTGAGCAACGAGGATGGAAAGAAGAAATCGCTACGTATTCAGGTCGACAAACCCAGAAGCAAAAAGTACCCTCTGCGTGCAGCCTACCAGATCGTCGAAGACGACATTTCGATGGTGATGAGACACAGGGTCATTCGTGGCTATGGAATTAAAAGTGTATGTTACCATGTGCCTACGGCCATCAATGCTTGTCTCATTGCTTGGGTAGGTTTCTCACAATGCAGACATCATGCAAGATGATCTCGATTTGGCTGGTACATTGTCTACGATCTGGAGATGGATGCGTCGTACGTTGGGCCGCGCAGTGCCTCTTGGCGTGCTCATCGATACCATTCCTAGATTCGAGGGAAATCGCATGCATTCCTACATCGAGAATTCATGGATACGATTTCGCAAACCAAGGGTTGATGGGCATATGGGAAGGTTTCCAAGCATTGCCTCAGTCGTCCGAGCCCCGCGATTCTGCGAGTCTGCAGGCCGATGCGCATTTGGCTCCTCCTGCGATTGAACCGAGCTCTGCAACGAGCCCAGGTTTTCCGTCCTTTGAGGATTTGTCTTATGGTGATTTCAATGCTGCAGTCACCGCGATATTGTCCAGGCAGGGTATAGAAAAGACGAGTTGGTCGCCAGCGTTGCGGACGAACAAGTCGGCACAACGCGAGTTGGCACTCCAACTGTGCGGGTGGTACCTGAGGGGCGAAGAGCTCTCGAATGCGATCAAAAGGTACGAGATTGGGTTGATTGTCGCTTATTGTTCGTCTAAGCAGCATATTTTCAGATGGGAAAGGGACGGGCAACAGTCTCGCGCTGCTTGTTGGCTCGTATTCACGAGGCAATATACCAGAGCACTCGAGTTACTCATGCGTAGTAAAGGTACGTTCTTTACATGGCCGTATTGTACTTGATTCTACTTTTCGACTCAGACGAGATGCACCACCTAATGACTGGCACGCTTGCTGCGCTCATTCCGGGGGGCACGCTAAGCACCGAGCTACGAGATCATTCTGAACGATTGATCGTTCGACTTCAAGACCCGTATTTCCGTGCCATGCTGACCCAACTGACGTCAAAGGACTGGTCTGAAGTGCTGGAAGAGGAGGCGCTTCCTCTTCGGGAACGTTTAGCGATCGCCTTCCAGTTCCTCGAGGACAGGGCCTTGTCGCTGTACCTCCATCGGACCGCTGAGAGGGCGTCTGCCAAGGGGGACATTGAAGGACTCGTCATTACCGGGCTTACCCCGGGCGGGATCGACATTTTGCAGAATTATGTTGACCGCACGGGGGACATTCAGACGGCAGCCATCCTTTCGTCTTATGTCTGCCCGGCAAAGTTTCCAGACACGAGGGCTGAGCGGTGGCTGGAAGCATACCGGGACTTGTTGGATGGGTTCCGGTTATTCCACCACCGAGTCAGCTTTGACATTGAGCGCGGTGAAATTCTTCAGACAGCCGTGCAGAACGGGGACATGCTGCCATTTGAGTGGGCGCCGAAGCATGTTCTCATTCGATGCAACTACTGTTCTAAGCCGATGAACCCGTTGGTCGCGGACGCTGCGAACAAGCGCCGAGTAAGTGGTTGTTTGCGTGGTTGCGATGGGGTGTCTTGCTGAACCGACGACAGCCAACGGCATGTCCGAGTTGTCATCGCGCGCTTCCACGATGTTCGGTCTGTTTGATGACGCTGAGCATGATGCCGGATGGGAATCGGAATGCTGAACTCTTGAACACGCAGGCCGCGTTCAAAGGTATGTAAAGAATGGCTCGAATTAGGATAGTGTTGACTATACACGCGCAGATACGATCGAAGATGCCATCGTCATCTGCCAGACGTGCAGACACGGTGGCCATGCGTCGCACATTCTCGACTGGTTTTTCGGCGAGGAAGGTCGTCGTGCGCGTGGGGTGTGTCCGATTGCAGAGTGTGACTGTCGTTGCGGAGACGAGTTTTAGGATGTTATGTAGCTTTCACCACTATCTAGAAGACCATCATGGCTCCCTCGGGAGCGTAGTGCTGCTAGCGAAAGCGAAGCGTTTGTTCTGAGCCGGACGAGAATGACTCTTGTTCTTCGTGGATGGCGTAGAAAGAGTGACAAGGGCGTCCGGCGCTGAGTTTGAAGACGGGTTTCTGCGTTTTCCTAGCTCTCGGCGATACCCGATGATCACCTTTGCCATGAGATACACTACCAATTGAACGCATCGTCATCATGACCTCTTCAGAAACGACCATCATCGTCTGCCACTACTGCCACGAACGCCTTCCCCAAGACAAGTTCAACGCCCATGTCAGAGCACGCCACGCCACGCCCACCGTCCAGGACTTGTGCAAAGCCAAGGAAAGCTTTGATCTGTACCATACCATGTATCATCAACGACGCTCGCGGCTCGCACCTGCCGCCGCTCACAAGCCTCCCTCTTCCCCCGCCAGCAGTACCACCACCCTCAACGCGAGCACGACGTTTTCAGCCTGGCAAGAGCACAACAAGTTCGCCCTCACCCAGACCACGCGGTGCATCACCGCAGACGACGTCGACGCCTTTCGAGTCGATCGTTCCGATCAGCCCCAGACCGCCGCCTTGTCGCTGCAAAAATCGACCAAGTACGATATTCAGGAATTCGTGAGCGAGTTTCAGGACCTGCAGGGCGAGGATCGGGAGCGGTGTCGTGATCTCGTTCGCAAGTTGCCCGTGTTTGCCGTGAGCGGCGGGGGTTTTTCTTGTCGTTCTTTGGCGCGTTCCTCATGCGTTGCGTGTCTTCCTAGTGTCTCGGTGCTTACATCTTTACGCACTTGAGGTTGTGCGTGGCAGACAAGCCGAGGTGCGTCATAGTTGAAAAGGAAAATCTGATATATATTTCCCTCGTCGAAAGGTTGTTGGATTCGTTTCTACTCACGACGCAGGAGTGGATCGATAAAAAGGAAGAGTGGTGTCTGATGAATTATCAAGCCATCAAAGCGGACCTTTCTGACCTCCTCGAGCTGGTAACCCTTTTCATTCCGATCCATGCTTTGCCTTTCTCTCTCATGGGAGCAACAGTCCCAGGTCTCTCGCCATAGTTGTAATCAACAACTCCTCGACAGTGCAAGACTTCACTACTTGGACATCCACAACCTAGCCGCACTAGTGATCATCTATTCCACAGACCAGAGTCGCGTACAATCGTTTTATGCCATGAGAGATAACCAGGCCCAAGCGATCTTGGATTTGCTGCAAGAGGTGGCGGCTCGTTGGTTCGTCGACGCGTTTATGGTGCTGATGCTTGATTGCAGCTGATCGATTTGAAATCGGATCATCTCGATGGGTGGTACAAGCGCCGGTTCCTGGACGCGGTCATAAGGTTGTCTAGAAAGTCTCGTTTATACCCCCGGTCGTTGGGTATCACCGGCGTGGAGCAAGTCGCCAGTACGGGCGACCGAGGTGGCTTCGGGGCCATATTTCGCGGCGTGTTGTCCGGTAGAGTTGTCGCTTTGAAGGAGCTTCAGACGGCTGGCCGCACGGCCGACGACTACCTCAAAGCAAGGGTCTCTCTGTGTGCATTGGACAAGGTAGCTCACATGAAACCGTCGACAGGATTTCTGCCAAGAAGCGATCGTATGGCGAAACGTACACCACAAGAACTGCCTGCCGTTTTACGGCATCACCAACTTTGTTCACGATGGGGTACGAAAGACGTGCATGGTTTCTCCATGGATGACAAACGGGAACTTGCACGTGTATCTAACCAACAATCCAGACGTGCCGCGGCTACCTCTGGTTCGTCCATTGTGTTTAACGAGACGCACGATCACCGACTTTTCTGTCGTAGTTGCTGGACGTCGCAAGCGGGCTTGAGTACCTCCACGCGATGCAACCCACCGTCGTCCACGGCGACCTCAAGAGCGTACGCATCTCCCGATGATGACCAGAACAAACGCTCACACGCCGCATCCAGCTCAACATTTTCATCACCGCCTCGGGGCGCGCCTGTATCGCCGATTTCGGCCTCGCTACCGTTCACGATACCCAAGTGTCGGTGGCTACGACCGTGCATGGCGTCTATGGTACCGCGGGGTATATGGCGCCCGAGCTCATGTCGGTCTGGGAGGACCCAGATGGGGCCCGTCTGCTCGCCAAGCTCGATCGTCGTCGATGCGACATGTTTGCCTTGGGTTGTATCGCATACGAGGTAACCCGTTTCGTTTCTCCCCCAACCCCCAACCCCCGGCTGACACGCACCCCCGCACACGCACACGCAGGCGTATACCGGCGGACCGCCCTTTCAGGGGAACAACCCGACCGTGCGCGGCCAGATGTTGTTGAGCGGGAGTAGACCACGACGACCCGCAGGCGCACGGACGCACGCGCTCGGGTTGGACGACGACGTGTGGATGTTGATCGAGAGTCTGTGGACGCATCGGCCAGAGGCGAGGCTCGTGGCGGCATCGGCGAGGGATTACTTGAGGTACAAGTTGTCTGTGGTCGTAGGAGGCGAGGTGTGCGAGACGGGTGCGTCGCGGTCGCGGTCGCTCGACGATCCAGAGTGGGATACGGGGTTCTTGAGCGCGCTCGTCGTCGCAGAGGACCTCTTCTCGTTGTAGCGTCCGTTTCTTTCAGTGCAAAAACACATGCCATCACAAGTACTGCATCACAAACCTACTGCACAAAAAAATGCTCAGGTATACGCATCTCATACCATGCATAAAATCAAATCGGTCCATGAATACAACGCCCATCTCACACATCAAACCGGAACCCGTCGTCCCCATCAAACGCATCTCCAAACACGACCAGCCCCTCGAGGTCCTTCTTCACGTCTTCCAAACTGTTATTTCTCAGGTGCATATACACCCCCACGTGTGCGTTCGCGTCAAACTCGGCCTTGGTGATCGTCCCAGACCTCGGGCGTCCGGCGTTGGAGAGGCCATTGGGCGGAGACGCCGGGTTCCTTGCGACAGGGGTTGCACAGGCTCGAGGGGTAACCGCTTTATTGTCCTTGACAGATGCGGTCGCCACGGCAGGACGGGATGCCGGCTTCGTCGACGGACGTGAGAGCGACGGTGCACGGGCGAGCTGAACGCTGTTCGCGCGTACAAGGGGCGTCGAACGCGCAACCGATGGGGCTCGTGTCGTCGCTCGAGAAGAAGGCGCACGCAACGTCGACTGCGAGGTGGGCGCGCGCGTCACGGGTTGTGAAGACGACGTGCGTGTGGTTACTGGAGGGCGACAAGTCGCCGACGTGGGAGGTCGTCGGACGGTGGGCGGTACGCGGGCATTCGTCGGGCTGGTGCGCATGCCTGGCGTAGTTCGCTGTGTTGCTGAACGGAGGGTGGACTTGCGGGTTACGGTCGGATCTTGCTTTGGGACCTCTGGTTCCGGTTTGGCCCGGGCAAATGGACCATCGTCTTCTGTGCGGATCGGTCAGACGACCAAGAGCGACACCCATCATTGACGCTCACCAATTTCTTGTTGGGGTAGGGTGGGCCGCGCGAAAAAACCTTGTTCAAACGTATGAGGGGTAAAAGTCAGGTCGGTGCTCAGTGGATCGTCTTCCAGGGTGTATGAGCGAATGAGGGCTATCAGGGTCTTGCCAACCTCCCTATAGTTTGGCATCTCGAACGGAGGCTCGTAGGGGACGTCTGTTCCATTGTGAACTCTCCAACGATGCTGGGTTGGATTATAGACGCTTACCCTCGACCTTTGGTGGCATGTACTCGATTTCATCACACGACGCCTCTTCGATCGATTTATTTGCGACGGGGACATCGACATCGATGTCAATGTCGCTCACGTCCCAGTGCTTCCCGTCAGTGACGGGGGTCTCGAATGCCTTGCCTGCGCTGCGAGGCAAGCTGTCGTGTTTACGCGCAGAACTTGGACGAAATGACCCGTCAGCCAAGACGGGTTTGGCGATCTTTGCACCACTGGTTTGAAGATGGTTGGCAGTACGATTTGGAAAGGGTGTCTTGTCGCCAAGTGGGCGAATGGTGGGTGCGACCTGCTTGCCGGGGAGATCTTTCAACACGCGGTCTGTTTCTGTTGGGACGAACGTCGAATACAAGGGTCTATAATTCAAAAGGATACTCACGCAGGGTCTTGGACTGAAGCGGCGTATTCTGAACGAGCTTCTTTCCCTTGCCAATGACGGTCATTGGGGGGTTGCGGGATGCATTCTCTTGCAGGACATTCCGCGTCTTTGTGAGTGGGCGACCTGGTGTTTTGGTCGCAATGCCTCTGTCAGTGTCAAAGGGCAGACCGACGGGCCGTGCGCTGAGCATCTTCAAGTGGTGGATTGATGTTGAACGAGGTTGGACTGATCCGGGTGCGACACGAACCACAACGCGGTCACGTGATGGACACAAATCAACACAGCCTCGACCCGAAAATTGCCAATATCGCAAACAATTCCCTCATAAAGATGCGTCCAAGTCAACCATTGCATTACAAGTCTACAGTACAAATGTATTCTACAAGGGATCCATCAGACAGACGCTCTACTCGCTGGCTCCGACTCACCGAGCTGTAAAAACAGCCCGGCAAAGCACAGAACCAAAACGTCCTCGAGATCTCCAAAAGAGACCATGTTCTCTGTCAAACGAGCGAGCGCGAATGTCATCGAATGGATTTGAAGGATGTGGCATGTGTAAACATGCGAGACTCGAGTTAGCTTCTATAAAATAGATCCTAGCTGAGTATGTTCTGGCGTGTTACATTGTCGGAGCGTGGATTATATACCTTTTTGCGCTGGTCCGTGCGCAGGTGCACGTGACGACTCAACACTTGCGCTCGCCTTCCATTGTCAGGTACAACTATAGCTGGGACTTTGTCTGTGTCCTTGTTATCATGAACCACGATGTGTGAGGATCGTCACCGCCTTACGTCGGATCCAACACTCTCAATGACGCAGACGACTCTGCAGTTGCCGCCGTAGAAGATTTGGTCTGCCAATGGGCTGCCAACCAGATCGTACTCGTCGGAGTTGCTGCCTACTGCCATTCGTTCAGTCGCGTTTGTCAACCACTCTAATACAGAGCTTGCAGCCACTTGGTATGACACGGAAGCGTTGACATCTGTAGTGTCTATGAGGGTCCCAAAGGCGTTCGGGACCTGGAAAGCGGATTTCTGACCACGGACGGAAACCCTTCTCCGTGCATTCACCATCGTCATGACACTTGCATTCAGACAGTAGGCGATCTCGTGACTTTTGCCTCTTTTGAGTCTGCCTGACCATCATTCTCCAGCCGTACGCATGTAACGAGGCGTCCAAAGTCATGGTTTCTTTCGATAATACCGAGTCATTCGCTGTGAAAGGTAGATTCATCGAGAAGAATGGTCTGAGAGGCCTCGGGGCTCGATCATAGTGCGCGTACTTTCTACATCCCACTTATCACATATACACCTACCAGCGAGACTTCTCTCACGCTTATTGAAATAGTTTCTTCTTGAACGCGTATGCCATCGTCCTGTAGCTGAGCTGTATTTCTGAGTCTTCACGAACATCCGACACGGGTGAGGCCAACAATTTGAAAACCCCATTCATTTTCCAGTTTTCAGGCAAGTTTCCAAGGTTTAGAGACTACACACAACACTGATCATTGGCCGCCCTTTATCCAGAACTCAAATTATGTGCTCTGGTGGTGGCTATAGTGCTGTCGAGGCATGAGCTCTAGCTCTTGAACACGCCCGAACATAAATCATGGCCCCGCTGACACTGAAACACCCGAGCATTGAACACGTCTGGCATGGGGTTCTGAAACGTTCCCCTGTTCACATGCAAATAACTGTGCGCGTTACGATCGGAGTTTGCTCTGGGGTTTCGCTGCTCTCGTGAGGAGTACTGCAAGAGTTTTTACCGCCATACCTGCGTGCTTAGCAAGCCGCTTACCAAGGAGGATGTTCAAAACAACCATAGGTCGCAATACAGTCAAGGTTGGTTGGTACCCCCAGAAATATCTGACTACCGATGGAACAGAACACCAGGAATCAACCCGACCGTCGGTATGATACGCGCGTCGAAACTGGTGAGTGAGCTCGAGACTGTATTTTCGAACCGACGAAGATTTCCAGCCGTATGGTTACAAGTAACTTATCTCACTGGGGTAATTGTTGCGGGGAAATTACATATCCTTCCTTTGGTCAGTGGGGCATGCTTTGTTCCTTACGGGACTACACCCAACACAATATGCCATGTTGGCCAAACTTTCAACTAACATTATATATCTTTTTGAAAGGTCCATATTCGGGAGTGCAAGAGAACAGTACTCTCGTTTCCGTCTGGATTCCCCTCGTCTCTATACTGTCAGTACCAATCATCTTTGAGTTTTTTCTAGTGGCTTATTCAGATTTGTCGAGTATCAGCCAACATGAAACATCGGCTTCGCTGTGATCGAGATAGGTGTCCACGGTCTGGATACTTCGTACCAGTCTGCTTGGAGCGTTAGACCATCCTGCGTTTCGCAGTTTTCCTCGTCATCCATTGACGGAACTCACCGACACCCATCGTACACGTTTCATCCTG
>JBBPTZ010000793.1:0-14927 GCA_038094315.1 Phylloporus cf. tubipes
CGTTCGCAAAGACCAAGTTCAGGATGTCCTAGAACACAAACCCGTTCGCGGTGAACCTCTATGTCAGCGCCAGGTATGTCGACATCAATTTTCAGCTTCTTCATGGCATCACTATATGATCCTAGACTACAGGTCCCATCGAAACTACAACGTGTGACTATGAGACCATCGAGAGTATAAACGAAGAATTGTACACAAACCTTCATGATCTTGTCCAAACCCCATTCTTTCGATACTTTCAGGTGCGTACTTATTCTAATTCTTTGCGGGCCCATGTTAAATACTCTCCAGGCTGACTTGTACCGCGAGTGTCCTTTCTGGCAAGAGAATGGCTTTTGCATGAACCGCGAGTGTGGCATTACTACCGTTGACGAGGTACATGAATCTGTTTATCACCAAATTCCGTTCTTCACTCTTCTTACAGAGTGAAATACCCGAAAAGTGGAGGGCGGCCACTTTGAGCAAATTGGATCTTCCTCCCGCAGATCAGGTATCAATCTATATGCGGGCCCGGGCTACCACTCACGCAAACTTCTAGCGAATCCAATTGCCAGGCTGTTATTACCGTGACTCTGACTTTTGTTTTCTCGATGACATGACAGGTTTACCTTTCCCGTTTTCATACTGTATTTCGTGCGCTTACGTGGTCTTATACCAGAGGGAGACTACGTTGACCTAGCGCTTGTCCCTGAACGATATACTGGGTATTCGGGACGATCTGCACATCGCGTCTGGCGAGCAATTTATGAAGAGAACTGCTTTGGTCTTTCAGAACTCAGTCTCCTCAGCGGAAAATCTGCCGCACTCTCTTCTCTTCCTGACACTCTGACCGATATCTTTCGTGAGCCTTTGAATGGTGAAGGCACGGACGGCGAGTGTCTGGAAAAGAGAGTGTACTACAAGATTATTTCGGGTGCGTACTTCTGCTGAGAGAGAATCGTATTCGTACTGATCTCACACAGGTCTTCATGCGTCAATCTCCACGCATATATGCACAGAATGGCTGAATCAGTCAACCGGTGAATGGGTACGTGGTCCGTCATCTAATACGTGGCTCTTCTCACGGCGACTATCTCTCTAGGTTCCCAATCTTGAATGTTTCGTCACCAGAGTAGCCTCCCATCCCGAACGCCTTCAATACATCTACTTCAATACAGTCTTGCTCCTCCGTGCCGTTGCCCGTCTTGCACCTTATCTATCTGAATATGACTACTGCACCCTGTCAGGGAGCACTCTCACCTCCCATAATCATCCACATTTGCCCGACTTGGAAGACGAAGTTCGGACGCTCGCGAGACTTGAAAATGTAATAAACATCGCAAAGCACGTTGGGAAATTTGACGAACGAGTACTGTTCCGTGGAGCGAATGCAAACGTCTGTTGGTTCCGCCACTTCTGGTTGTTCGTCGCTGACGTACACCATAGATTCTGAAGCAGGAGTTCAAACAGCATTTCCGCAACGTTTCTCGAATCACTGACTGCATTGGTTGTGACAAGTGTCGTCTGTGGGGGAAAGTCCAAACCACTGGCTTGGCTACAGCTCTCAAGGTATTGTTCGAAATAGACGAGAAAGCCCTCCAGTGTGTCCTCTTTCTTCAACACAAGCCGTCGAAGTCTCATTTAATCATGTAGGCACAACATAAATCAAAATCTTTTGCAGCGTTCAGAAGTTGTCGCACTGATTAACACACTCCATCGCTTTAGCGAGAGCCTGCATGCCGTCGAACTCTTCCGGGAGATGTGGAAAGGGACCGGGGAGGAAGACTCGGTCAGGTTGATCCATCAAGCAGAGAAGGCCGTCACCGGAAACGTAAGTCTGCTTTGCCTAGGACTAGGAGCACAGTCGAATGATATCAAATCCCAGCCACGGCCCACCCCTGATGTACAGACCGCGTCGACACCTGCCCCTCGTCGCCCAACACCTAGCACTTTGCAACGGAGCGTCTGGATTAGACTTCAGGAGCATTTACTCGACATGATGGACAGCTGTGTACGCCACATCCTGACCGTTTTCGGTCTGTTGTCCGAGATCTGGCAGAGGCTATCCAAGGCAGTGTATCCTCTGCGGACGGAACTTTGACACTGCTTGACACTGCATTTTCGATAACTGAGCCCTATGGACTGTGTGGATGGTTTATGTTGGAGGATCTCGTCCTCTTGCTTTCGTACCTTGTTTCATTGGGACATCATTTGGGACACAACGTGGAGTGGTTTGGGATGATCATGAAAAGAACGGAAAGAAACAAGACCACAAGAAAAAGAGTTCCAGGTCACAATGGCATGCCATCCACGTCATCCTCCACCATAGGTTCACCATCTACGTCAGCTTCTCCTGCTTCAGGTCCACTTGCCAAGGGGATGCCGTAAACACTCTCATCAAGGGGATCACCGTCGACGTCTTGGTCAAGTGGCATTCCATCAACATCCATCTCTTCAATAGGCATGCCGTCCACTTCATCACCACTGTCTCTTTGGCCTGCTTCGGGAGTAAAGGGGGCAGGTTCTTCGGCCGGTTGGAACGACTTGGCCTTAAATCGAGATGCGTACGCGGATTGGGCTTCTGACGTCGTCCCACCATTCTGGTCTCGTTGAATTGCGTTCAACTCCGCATGACTGGTGCCATCAAGCCGCGCTCGTAGCTCAGCCGTAAACTCGGGAGGGAAAACGATCCAGTCTTCCCAGATATCCACAACCCCCGTGATTTGCTTTTTGAAGGTTTCTGCAGTGATGCGACCAGGGAACGAATGATAAATGGTGGAAAAGTGATCAAAAACAATGCCAAGACGTGATTGGAACTCCTGTCGGAACTTCCATGCACTCGGTACTGGAGCGGCCGAATTATGCAGTATATCACAGATCAGATGAAGGCGCGCGATCTTGCGTGGGACTGGGGTGCCATCCACTAATAAAGAAGAAATGATGACATCGGAAACCTACGGGAAGGCGGTGAGATTCAAGAGATTGCATCAAAAGGCAAGTGCAACCTCACGAGCCGCCTCGGCATGTTCCAGGCTGAACGTCATGCAGCGAGCAAGTTCGCTGCGCTTGCCTGAAAGGGCCCGTAACATCGCTTCGAACCTCTTTCGTGCCAGTTTTCCCAATACAGTCTTTTTTGTGCGTTCCTGCTCTGATTCCTCCGCGGAGTCGGTAGAATAAACTGAATTGTAACCCTGGCACGAACGTGTTGATGAGTTCGGAACACACGGTATAACAAAAACGTACATCATCATCAAAATCCGGTTCCACGATATCATCACGCTCCACCAACCCCCGATAGAAAGCGTGTCTGTGATGCTGTATACAGTCATAAAAAAATTATATGGTGACGGTCAAGCATCACACCTTCCGGTCGGTGAGGAAAGTGTATTTTGAATTGTTTCGTTCCCACTCTTTGAGATTCTCTGCGTACTTGTGGTCGTGACCTTTCACTTCCGCGGCTATGGCTCGAATGAAAGTGTCTGTGACGCCAGACTCGTTTTCTTCGCGCCTCCTTGAGGAGCTGCGTGACCGCCTGCGAGGACTCCGACTGTCATACCTCCTCGAGCGACTGTACGAGCGACGGCGTCGATGCGATGGTGATCGGCTGTAGCTGAGTGACCGGCTTCGTGACCGTCTGGAAGACCTGTGCCCTTGGCCGGCAGAACGGGAACGTGAGTGACGCCCGGAAGAGTATGAACGACTCCGGCTCCTTCCCCTGCCATGACGCTGGTCTCTAGAATGGGAGCGTGAACGAGATTGGCGAGTGGCAACTGCGTGGGTACGTTGAAAAGTATTGTACGCGTTCAGAAGGGCGAGGCACGCACCATATAACGGCTTCGCCGCCATAGGGACGGCTTTGCTCCACCCGACCCGTAATACTGAGCCTCCCCAGTCAAAACCGTCCAACTCTCTCAGTGCAGCTTCTGCATCTTTCCGCTTCATAAATGAAACAAACCCACTAAGACCAGTATTACGGTTTCGTCTTGATGTAGTCATCTCACTGCCAGGACCGCTGGTACCATCACCACGAGGCCACATGATTTTGACCTTAAGACAGGTTGTAAGCTTGAAAAGGGTTTGGCGAAAGCCAAGGACCTACAGAGCCAACGGGCCCATTGCGAGCAAAGAACTGACCTAAGGATTGCTCTGTGACGTTGGAAGGCAAATTGGCGACGAAAAGATTGGACGTCTAGGGAGGTACTGGTTTCGACTCGCAGAAATCTAGCTGTCTATGAAATACTTACCTCGGGATCTCCTCGGTCCTTGCTCCCACTCTGGCCCTCGTAAGCTGAAGGTAGCTATCTGAGAACGACAACCCATGAGTGCATACGAGTACGAACCTGCCAAAGCGGTCACGGATCTTCCGTGCGCTACGGAAAAGGTCGACGAGTTTCATAGCGTTGGGTTTACCTCGACGTACCTGAACGAGAATACCGGGCCTCCCGCAAGGCCTGCTCCCTACAAATGATCAGGAGTGGAAGAGCATGGTCACAGTTCCACAGACCTCTTAATTTCCTCGAGGAATGAATCCATAGCGCGCTTTCCTTTCGGTTTTGGTGCACTAGCCGGTGGAGAGGCCTGAAGGGGCATTAGACTGCGAGTTGAAACATACGACGACTCCTCACATCTTCCATGTCCTCCCGTAGTGCTCTTGTCCGAGATGAAGTTTCGATCGCACTCCTCGTACAAGATTGATAAGGTGCTTTGGCATCTCCCGAGCCTCGAACAAAAGTCGATCCCGCCTTCTTTCTGCCCGCGTCCTCTCCCTCGAATGCGTCTAAGAAGTCGGCATAGGCTTTGGCTGCGTTCTCCTCTTCCTCCCTTTTCTTCGCCTCTGCTGCTTCCTTCTCTTTTTCCCGCCGGGACTTGCGCACAGTCCCTTGAGCATACTGGGACAACTTTTGGTCGTCCAGTGGCTTTTGCTGGTTATATGAAGCAAATTGGTGAGTGCTTTGACATTAAAGAAATAGGTCCTATCCATCGCACTGGGAACGAGGGTTCTTCGTCGTCGTTGTCAAAGAACGCCGCTAACTTGGATTTCGTTTTATCCATGGATGGTCAAGGAAAGGCAAGTACACGCAAGTTCCCACGCATATATACAGGATCTACATCATTAAGCTAGCCAGACCTCCCATAGCGTATGCCATCGGCTTCAGAGGTGGATGAGCCTGCGCTTCAAACTGGTGGTACTTTAGGTCTCCAGCAGCATCTATCCTAATCTGTTGGTGCAACGTCAGAGCGCGTATCGAACATCAAATGCACAGACTACGCACATATGCGCCTTTATTCCCCACTTGATCGACGTAGTTGGGGGCAGAGAATACCTAGTCAAAGTGTAAGCACCACACGATGCGCCGGCGAATCAGACTCACGGTGGTGCACAGTCCGTCATGCTCGACGGCATAACCATCTAGAAATTTTTGAGCTCCGAGATCAGCGCACAATGAGGCTACATACTCTCTCGCACTTCATGACTGCGAATAATGCCAGTGACCCCATTGAGGTTGCACCATCGTTTTGTGACATCCGGTCCGAAAGAAATGCCGACACCCTGAAGGATGGGGTGAGACTGCGTTTGGCAAGGAACCAGCCCGGCTACGCACCCGTTTACTCGGCCCGCGCCCCGGTGTATCCTGAGGGTCAGTCCAGAGCAACTATAGTCGTGTGAGAGAATGCACGAGTAATTTCCTTGAAATTCGTACCTCACCTAAGAGATCAGATGTCTTAGTATTTGAGATCGACGAAGATTCCAACTATACACTCACACATTAGGCCCTCTTGTCCAGGTTGTCGTCCAATTCGTGGTATCTTGCTTATTTCCTCTAATGTTACGTCATCCTTGCTGAACAACCCCCCATGAACGACGAAATAACGCTTGAGCTTTTGCGGAGATAGTATCGTTTTCGGGCTTATCTCGGTAGACGGTTTGGTCGCGCTAACCAGGGTTGCCAGAGGCACTGTAAGGAATCAGCTTCCCAGATGAATCTAGCCCTCCAGCTACGCACACTCCGTAAATACGTGGGCGAAGAGCTAAGTTTGGCAATTCAGTCTTTGGAAAATTGAGTATGATCCGCCTCACCTTGTACGTCTGTTCCCCATGCTTGTGCTTGGCCTCCCCTTCGAATCCATATGTTCGGTTCATCTCCTTGGCTTCATGATTGCCTCTATTGATAAACATTCGGTTAGGGTATAACCCTGACGCCCTTCAACCGCGATGGAAACCACCTAGCTCAGTCGGCACTTACATTTATAGGCAAACGCAGTCAATATCACTTCTATGGACCAGGATCCTCTGTCAACCAGATCACCGTTCATCAATAGATAGTGATCAGGTGATGGTGTTCCAGTGAGCGAATACAAATGTAGCAGGTCGTAAAATTGTCCTGAATGAGATGTTCGTCTAACTCACGACATCATAAGAAGTTGTTCTTGAGACACACCGTGTACATCCCCAATGACATCGCAGGTCATACCATCCTCAAGATCCAGATTTACCAGGCTGTCCTCCTTCACAAAAGACGAATGGGCTCCGAGAATGATCTCCCATGCGTATCTCCGTGAAAGCTTCTTTCCTTGCTTAAACCAGTCGATCATGCTTGATATGAATTCATGAGTGATTGTGTACTTTCCGCCCTCGGATAAATCTAGTTTTGGCCCCGCGTAATCGGCTTCTACGTCGCAACCGCCTGATGGATACGTCCGTCAATAAGTGACTGCGCAGATGATCACACAGGCAAACCTTGGGCTATAATTTCCAAACAGCGCTCCACGGCATTCTTTTCCTCTTCCATCTCAATCGCCTAAAGCAGTGTGGGCATGAATGACAAGGTTTAAACTAAATCTCTCACCTTCTCGAATTCGATTTTCCGAACGAGCTTTTGGGTCGCCGTCAACTGAGATTTGACAATGTCATTTTTTGGTTCGAGCGCAACGACCTTCTTGAAATCAGAGACAGCCAGTTGAGGTTTGGCGATCTGAAGGTAACACGTTGCTCGTCTAACGTGCCTGATGAACGACGCATGTCACCCGCATGTTCCCGGAGGGTAACGCACCTATAGTACGCTTTTGCATACTTGGGATCGACCTGGATTGCCTTGGCTACTCGTCATAAATGTCTCGTGACCGGGTGGTAACACAGGATCCACTCACACGCGTCGTCGAGCGCAAACCCATATTCTTCCAGCCTCGTTCTTGCGGCAGCCCGATTGCACCAGAGAGTAGCATCTCTCGGGTTTAGCTCGATGGCCTTTGAATAAAGGTGGACAGCTGTTGTGAAGTTATGACCTTGTACATCGATCGTCAAACTGCTACAGCTGATCGGATGAGTACACATACTTGTAAACGCGCTGTTGGCCTCTGATTTCAGCTTTGCAGCTTGTGCCCTGTCTTCGTTTGTTATATCTCTTAGGGTCAGTGTCTGCAGCTCCGGTGAGGGCATCGACGTCAACGAAGTCGAAGCAGGGGATGACGGTGTCGGTGAGGATGACGATGAAGCATCGCTCATTGTAATCTGTTTATTCGTTAGAGACTTGTCAGAACAACTTGGGGTCAGTTTCGGTCGAGGCTAGATCGACAAACATTTTCTTCTGAGAAAGGCATATAGGTATCATCTCACGATCGGTGGCTGTGTAAAAAAAATCTAAAGGACAACTATCGAGAAACGAAAGGACGATGGAAACAGGCTATGTACTTCGCCAACACCTATGGTTCAACATCCAGCAAGGCAGAGAAGCTGGAGAGATTACCAAGGAGAAAGATTTACAAGTTTCGTGTGTTTAGTACAGAGTGAACGACTTAGTTTGGGCAAATACTGAAGTCGAAGTATTTACCAAGAGGCGGGTCGTTGTCAAGCACGTTGATGTCCTCGATGTTGGGTATGGTTAACCACGATACGATACTCACTAGTTTTGCTCGCGGCAGTTGCCGGTACGGGCCCTCCACCCAAGTATCAGTATCCTTGTTCAAACCGAACAAGAGAAATTATGTCGGATCCTTGTACCAGTCATTGTAATGACCGATTGCTAGAAGGAGGTCGCCATTCAAACTATCAAGTGTTCACGGATATTGAAGTCCTGGGTTGAAATCAATGGTCAGGATGCAAGATACTACTGACTCAAAATGACCTACAGGGTCTTGGCGACTGCCGCTGGGTGCCATCACATTTACCGACGGTGATTTGAATCAGACCCTGCCGGCACGCTAGGGCCAGAAGAATCTGCGGTAAGCAAAGGCTGCAGAGCAACGAAGGAAGGGATGCATCGGGTAAAATGTGGAGCGACGAGAGGAATTCTGATCAGTCAAAAGGTAACGGTCAACTGTTATGGCCCGAACTCACCGTGGGCCTTGGCTTGTCTGCGCACACGACAGACTCGTCTTGGCATCAAGGCGAGTGTTGGACTAGGACACGACAAGTGCTGTAAGGAAGCCACTGCTGTCCTGGATCCTGCTCAGGACCGTCAGCAGTACCCACAATGCGAACACAGCGTGATGTGGTCCCTGAAAGAGTGGCACATTATCTATTATCGTGATTGGTTCGGGCGCAACTTGCACAGGCTAAATCATGCCGCTGAGTGCGGAAGTACAGGGTACCATCCGGGTTGCTGTTTGGCATGCTGGATAGCGATTGTCCTCTTATCCACAGATGATGAAAAGGAGGGCTGCGAAACACCGCTCCAGTGACGAGTGCTACATACGTTCGGGGCATACTACATAGCGGTGAGTCAAGGCGTGTCAACTGGAAGGACGTGGTGGGCAATGCCACTGGTGTGGACCCCGTGGTGCGGTGTCGGGGGTACAGGGGTGGAGTGACTCCTTCACTTTATAGCGCTCGAGTCCACTACAGAAAAGTGTATTTAGCATTTCCTCCTCCTCCCCTCCCTCGCATCAAACGCCCGTCCTTTAACTTTCTTCGCCGTATAGACTTCTCCTGACCTGGGGGAATTCTATACATCTCTCGGACGTCCTAGAGTCTCATAGACTTTAGTCCGTCCTTGCTTCCAAACCTGCCACAATGTGTCCACACGCCCGCCTTCGATTTGCCAGACCCATTCGCCAGCCCGTTGCAGCAAAGCTTGATATTTCCCCCCTCGATTCTACCCTAATTGTCACCATTAATGCTTGCCGTATCGTATTTTAGATAATTCCACAGCGCTCGAATTTCCCGCCTCGCTCACTTTGCAACCCTTCTCCGCTCAATCAATGGTCCGTCCCGCTGCACATTCATTCCCCCATCGGGGCTCCCCTTCAACTTCGCATACGAGGGTCCGTTGGGAACCCTATCAATCATCCATTCAATCTGTTCGCCCTCGCTCATCGCCACTTGCCTATTTCGTCACTCCCGCCTCATCCACCGCTTCCGTCTCTCCATCTCCCCGCTCTCTCTCCGAACCCGACCGCCCATCGCACGCCCGTCACCCACCCCGCGAGTACAAACTCCGCGAGTTTCAAAAGTCCAGGTTTGCCCTCAGTCTTGTCGGTGAGCCCCTTCCATTCGATTCCCGTCCCCATATTCAGCTATCTCGTGCGATAAGACCAAGCCGTCAAATCGTTGTGCGATATATGGCCTCAGCAAGACATTCCTACCGTCTTCTTGACATCGGCACGTCCAATAGTCTCTCCCCTGTCAGGCTCGGATCATCTCCGTGCCACTAATACACGCAACACCCATCTGCCTTCCCCTATCTCTCCGACGGTGCAACCGTCCCCTGTCATCTCCCCTGTCGCCTCGTATTCGCCTCGCTCCGTTGTACACCCACAATTTCAACGGTGCGATTTTGCGCCAATCAAGGGTTTCGTCCATGAGGTTCTCCGTCGCTCGCGGACTACAGGAAGTGTCCTTCAAACGGCCCTATGTTACCTCGAAGCTATCCGTTCAAAGGTTCCCGATCTCGTTCGGAAAGAAAAGCAAGGCTTCTCGTTTTCCTCCCCTGTGGCATCACATGATGGTCGGATATCCTTAGGTGATGCCAACATCGAGAATGGCATAAACTTCACCAGTCTAGCTTTCCCCGCCCAAGTATTATCTTCAGACAGCTCGCTAGCCACCATGTATATCGATCCGATATCCCGCGAAGCCGGCGCTTCATTCTCGATGGAATCCGGCCTCGATGCTGACAAGATGGTGGCACACAAATCCAAGACAGATCATACTCCTCTCGCGCCTCTTCCACCCCTCCCTTCGCCTCTTCTTTGTCCTCGTCGCGCTTTCCTTGCATCACTCATCTTGGCGTCCAAATTTATGCAAGATCGTTGCTATTCGAACCGCGCATGGGCCAAACTCTCTGGTCTTCCACCACGTGAGATTGGCCGATGCGAACGCGCGCTTGGAGAAGCCCTTGAGTGGCGTCTTTGGGTCGGTAAATTGCCTGCAGTGCAAACCGCCTCTGGACGCGCTCTTACCAAATGCAAGAGTGAAAGTGACATCAATGTCTCCGGAAGCCCTCCTATGGTCCAGATGGCCAGCGAAATGGATTCCGCTCCACCTCGTGGTTCGAGAACTTCAACACTCAGGAGGTCTATGACACTACCGGCTCGGAGTCTGTATTTCGAAGGCCCGCATGTCAGTTGGGCCGACAATACTAGCCCTGCAACTTACAGTTCAAGCCCGTCGACTCCGGGGCTCAGCTATTCCCCGACTCCCACGGAATCATCGCTTGGGGACCATACTGTACAAATGACCACATTTATGGACGTGTTCACGCCGCCGCCCAGTCAGTTCGCCACGTTTACTAGTGCGCAGAACGACAAGGTGCTCGCAGCGTTATCCGTGCCATCAAATGGTTTGTGTGTGTACTCGGGCTCACAAGACGTCACCCTACCTCTTTGTCACAACGCATCGACTCCCAATATCAATATCTCCAAGGCGCTGTTCCCAAAGATTGACTACGGATGCCCAATGATGGTGGCTGATTGTACTACAATCAAACATGCCTTGTAAATATCTTTTTTATTTTCCTTTCTTCGCCATTGCAATCATCTTGCCTGCTTGCCCTGTATGTGTACGTCGTAATGAGGCGGGGTCGAAGGAGCGGCGGTGCAATGTTTCCGAACACTCTCATCTGTAAAATGTACTACCTTCCCATACCCAATAGACTGGCTTCAAACCTCGGCATATCTCCGGAGTACGCGGTCAGTGAGTAACAATACAATTTACAAAGGTGACGCATAGCTTAACTCCTTGATCACGGTCTCGCACAGCAGTAACTCATGTACAGCCTTGCCTCGTTGATAGTACTAGCAAACAGCCACGAGCGATGTCGGGCCCAGTGGCCCCGGTGGGTAGAGGAACGGCAAATAGATCAACGAACCAAGGTACTATAGCATCGCAGAATGAGGCTCTACAACACAACACACTTACAAATACAAACGTAACGGTTTCATACTTCTTGCAACTATCACCGGGATCACCTTGACTGCGGGAGTAGTGAAGGCAATTCAGAGAGGTCCGCGGAGACAGAGGTAAGAAAAAAAAATGCATATATCTGGAAATTGAACGAGATCGTACTGACTCGCTGGCACAAGGCTGTGACAGGTACTGTTTCGTCAAAAAGAGACGGCGAACGGATAAGGCGCTAGCTCGTGGTCTATCATTCGTTGAAGAATTCGAGGGTGGTTTCTTCAGTCTGAATCGCCCGCCAGAGATGTGGGTGTCCGTCTGCGTCTCGTTCGCCTTCCATAGTCAGGATGGAATGGAACGTAACGTCCTCACGGCCCTATCAGGATAAAACGAATCCGTGAGACCAGATGGTCAAGATTACATCGTCGTACTTGCCCTGTTTGGAGGATCGTGGATTCTGCGAAATGGACGAATATCACGGGAGGACACAAGCACAATCAAGAAAAAAAAGGAAATAGAAAATGCGCCGTTAAGTCACCACAATATGAATACAAAAATACGACCGAACACCGACACCGACAGACGCCCATACGTTGGTATACATGTGGGCCCATCGTCCAAAGCCGGCATTGGCCCACGTACCTAACGTGAATATACCCCGATCCCAATTCGTCGGCCACAGCCGGGATCCTGATTTTCCCCAGGATGATGGTGCCATAGCTCACAACTCCACTGCGCACTTCTACGAGGTGCTTCTCAATCGTGAACCTGGTGAGCTCCGCGTCACCGAGCGCTGCCGCGCGGGACCACATCCGTGGCTCGTGCTTGTCCCAATCACGTCGAGACTTGACGAGTTCGGCCTTGATCTGATGTACGACGACATTGAACGCTTCAATAGCGTTGGGGTGTGGCGGGTGAGGAGCGTTCAAACTAACTTCCTCTGCTGAAGCTGTTCATCGCCAAAGTGAATAAACACGCCCACGGTCCACAACATTAAAAACTAACCCATCGTGAATGTCGTCGGGGACAAGGTGTTGAGCCAACAATCTTATCACGAATCACTGTGCGTATGTAAGCGTGACTACACATTTGGAGCTCAGACGAACGTTAAATCACAATAAGCTTGAAACTTCTCCGTGTTTCAAAATTTCATGATCCGAAGTCCCCTGGAAAAGACGTGATAGGCCAACGGAAAAGATCAGAACAAGATTGCACCATCCCTAAATTTTGCGCCCATTCGTGTCGGAGAGTTACGGCAATGTTGCGAATTTATTTGCTAGCTTGGGGTCCTCTTCACCCATTTTTTAGAAGCCTTCGCGGGGCAACAGAGCTAGACTGTTATCGGTATCCGATCATTTCGGTCAAATCGTTGGACAGGTACATACACACTGCATTAAAACGACTTCGCCGCATGCTCTCTTCGATGGCGGAGTGTCCATTCCAGGTTATTCGTAAAGGTAGCCAATACTCCGCGTGAGTATGTGGCCCGTTCTCGGAATGCGAAGGTGTGCATCTTTACGTCGTGGAAAAGGAAAAAGTAAGTTTTTTTTTATTATAAATACACCAAATGGTGGGTGTCATGATCATGTCCCATTTGGAGATAGAGGGCTACCTGAATTCAGCCTCTTCTGCTGCGCAAACTCAATTCGTACCAATCTCCGAGGGTACGGTCGTTCAAGCTTGAGAACGGACCTGCATACAAATTCCGACGAATCATATTGACACGATTAGAGCAGTGTTGATCAGTCCACGACGCCACCGTCGAAAATGTCACTACAGAGGGGTCATTCGATCCGTCTGGGGCCGATCTTTTTATGTACGCCACCGCAAGTAAGTTCCATCAACACAGGGCGCCATGTCACGAGAAGAAAAGAAGCTGAATTTGCTCACTGTAATAGCGCATCAGGAAGTGCGAAGCACCGGGAGTAGATCGCAATGCCTAACCAGGTAATAGTTAGGGACCACTGCATCAATACGTCTGGTTGTAAACTGTAGGTTTAGGGCGGAGATACCGATGGCATCTACTTGAATAGTCTGGCCTTTGGCTTGGGCGCCGTAATGCACTGCTGGCATTCATTCATGGACCCTCGTTGCTAACACGTCAGCATAACGCGAACCTTCCAAGGGGATCTAATTGCGTACAAGACCGTGCATCACACCAGCTGCAAGGGTACGGATTTCGAGAAAACGCACATTCAGGTTCGCAACTTCCTTTAGATTGTTCTTTTTTTGTTCACTAATTTGTCCAAGTTTCATCCACAACCTCCGAGGTTCATGGGTCATAGAGAAAAAGTTTCTTTTAATTTGGTTATCTCAATACCCAATCAGCTGTCCAAACATGAAAAAAATATGCCTCGTTGGCTAGGCACCGGGCGGACTACCAGGGTTGTGAACGAGACAAACACGACTTATTGAATGTTTTTGCCAAGCCTACGCAAGGCCTCACTACTTACTGCTGGCACTTACCAAAAATAAGATTCCATGCACACGCACACACGGTGCAAGGAGGTCCCAGAAAAAAAAATAGACGACCTTGGTCATAGCATCTGGTAGTACCGGGACGTTCGCCGAAATCTTTCCACGACCAAGTGCGCCCATCAGTCAGTGCTTGGCAGCGGCCTGCATGATAAGGCGCGTGAATAACAGCCGTCAATGAGATACGATCATACTTGAGGCTCGAGATCTAGTTGCTCCGAAGTTCGAATTTCACAGCAACCTAGTAGTAATACGGCGGTCACTTTTACGCACAAGCTGGACTCCACGGAAACTGGACCCTGATCTATTGGTATATACAATAAGACAGTGCATAGATCGCGCAAGCACACACACCTTATACCTGAATAATTCTTGAGCAAGATTGCTACCATGTACGTGAGGAAGCTAGTATGCCGGTCCATATCGAGCCCCGTGAATGAACGGTAATGGAATGCCGTCGCCGTTAAGATGTAAAAGGTACTCCACTGCAACTGGATGTACCCCTCGAGACCCAGGGTCAGAAGTTGGTCACCAACAGCAGGATGAGACTAATAATTGATCTGTCGGAGTAGTCTGAAGACGCGCAGCATACTAATCTGCAGGCAAGTCAAGGGATCTGGTTCGATTCGAAATGAAGTAAAACACACCTATGCAGCTTTCTGATACACCAGGTTGCCGTAGGTGTGCGTTGCGGAATGTTATCTGCGGATCTGTCCACTGGAAAGCCATGGCATTCGGAGGTGATATCCGACCTTGAACGCTCGGTCGTTGGGTGTTAGATTTCAGTCGCCCTACGAATCCACCGAAAGGCCCGTGGAACTCGGACAACCATGAAAACGTTGGTCTCTGCCCGCTAGACTCGGTGTAAAATTCAAGCGTAGACGGACCGGGATTGCGGGAAAATCCGAAGACTTCAAGATCGAAATATGAAACGGTTCCCTCACCGTCGCCCAGCCTATAGAGATCATTAATTGCCTCGATTTCTAGGGTGCAGAGTCCGTGTCTTACCATCACCAATTGCTGGATGATCGCCGGCTCCTTGCTATAAAATGTGCATGCTGCATTACCATGTACAATAGCATGTTAATCACCACTTGTGATGTTGCAGGGATCTCCGGTAGTAGACATGTTCTGCAGG
>JBBPTZ010000794.1:0-14918 GCA_038094315.1 Phylloporus cf. tubipes
TACAGGGTTTATATACTTCAAAGTTACACCGGATTTCTAAGCCAGAATGGACTATTATCAGAGTATTGGAAATATTGGTAATATGAAACTAAAGACTAAGTAAAACAGAAAGGGGATGTACCAGAATACCGGAGCTGTGCTTCACACAGCTTCTGGAGGAGAACAAGAGGTGGAACTAGTACAAATGGAGTAAGTAAAAACAAGGATATACAAAAGGGTAATGGAAATGGTCCGAGGTCAGGTGACCAGAGGATAGGGGAAATAACACCAGAGTTGGTGTGAAGTTGAGGAGCAGAGGCTGGAGTTGGACTTGTAAAAAGCAGCATATGACACCAGGTTGGAGTAAGAAAAGGAAAAAAAGAATACTAACACACACAATAATGCAACCATAACAGTGATGCTGGAATTATATATTTAAGATGCTGTATCACTGTAACTACAATGGCCAGGCCATCAGACTAGACAAGGAGGGTGATGTTATGACTTATTCTTTTCCCCTATGTTGTCTCCTTTTATCACTACCTTACTCTTCACAGACACTTCCTTCAATCTCTTACGTCCATACAAGAAAGACCCCTTGATAACATTGTACCATTAGTACTTAGTCATCACCATAGTTGCTTGTATTCCTTGCCTTGTATCTTGTACATCCACTTGAATCCAAGTGCTCCTTGTTTCTGCCCCTTAGCTGTACTAAGGCTTCATTCTCTCTAAATCTTAGGCTTTCTTCTGATCAGCCTCTGTATTGCTTCAACTGCCATCATTGCATAGTACCACTTGCCCCTTGAACCCTCAGCATCCCCTTGGGTTACCTAGTCACTCTGCATATCACAACCGACTCTCCACTGCTAGGAAAGCCCTATGGTCCCTGTCCCTTCATCCTCACCACTTTGTCTTCATCCCTTTGTCCTCATCCCTCTGTTCTTGGACTTCAGGTCCTTCAAGATTATAATAGTCCCTACCTGGTCCTATTGTAACATAAGACAAGTGTCTCCTCTTTGTGGCTATTACTATATAGTTCACCATTTCTTGCTTACCCTTGAACTTTGGCTGCTGGAGAATCCCTCCATGACTCCCCTCAGAATACTTGGAGCCCACTGCCTCTGAATCCTCACCAACCCTGTCAACATTGTCTGACAACAAACTCCCTACTTAGAAAGAACAAACCCATATCCATAAGCTCTCTCAAAACCTTGCCCATAGGCTAGGTTACTTGAACCTACCATATACCCCCACCCCACCTTCACCAACACCTGTTGTCCAAACTGGTAACCTATTCCAGCTATTCACACATCCACCATTTTCTGTTATGTCTTTCAACAAACCCACCAAACTTTGTCTTGGTACCCTCTCTAACTTTGATGGTAACTTTGCTATGGCCACTCAGTAGCTTCAATCTGTCCAGTTCTATCTAGAAGTCAACAAGGCCATCTATGACTCAAATGCTAAAATGGTTGCATTTGCCCTGTCCTACATGACTAAGGACTCTGCCCTTACTTGGGCTACCACATTTCACCAAGACTGCATCTCTGGTGCCACTGCCTCATTCAGCACCTTTGCCAACTTTATCACCAAATTCAATGCCAGCTTCAAACACCATGACCTCATCAACACCACTATTACCTGGCTCACTACTACACATATGATCTATAAGAAATAAGTATACTCTTTCACCATCACCAAGTACAATGCTCAGTTCCAGAACCACATTACCCTCTTAGGCATCACCAACCAAAATGTCCTCATCAGGTTCTACTCCACCAGTATTCCAGATCACTTAATAAAGCAAATCTTCTCCATGGACACTCCCTCTACCACCATTACCAAATGGTATAAAAAGGCCATTATGTTCCTAACCCAATGGGATTGTGTTAACAAGATTGCCAAACACCACACCAATCCCTTTCACCAGAACTATCAGTCCCTCATCCCCTCCAGTCACTCCCAATCTGTGAAAGATCCTAACTGAAACAACTAGCCCCTAAGAACCAATCACTTACCAGAAACAAATAGTAAGCCTTAAGCAAGAGTAGGAATTGCACTATGGTAGAGACCAGGAAATTCCAAGAGAACAAGACTAGGGAAAATCCTAGTGCTTGCCCTTGGCCTTTATATACCTTTCTTGTATTTACATTCATATATGCTACATTTACAATATCCTGTGTTGGTGAACATGAGGAATATGCATGTATTTAATAGAACCACTAGAACTAGGGTGCACACTGGTATTTGTTGCATAGCCCCAGTAATTGTGAGTTGTGTTGACTGGTTCTGACTTGTACTTCATACTTGCCTTCCATATCAGGACTGATGAGTTAGACATGAGAATAACCATGAGGCACTTTTCTGCATTGTGCTGTGCCCATGAAGTTGCATAGGTTTCCACTGCCATGCACAGCCTGGGTATAGCCAAGCACAGCCATAAGAGCTGGTTGAGCACTGCTTTAGCACAGGTTCTGGCACAGCCTTGTACTGCTGTGTGCTGCCTCAATGACCAGTCTTGACTAGTGTTAGCTAGGTCCCAACTAGGGGTTATCTGTTAGGATAAGTGTAGATATTGCATAAAGAATGCAATGTGGTGTGTAAAAGGCCAGGAAAATTAGTAAAAAAAATAGGGATAAAATAGGGCAATCATAATACTAACATCATGGATGTCAATATGGTGTGCATCACCAAGCTTACTCCAGAAGAATAAAGGTGCTATATTGAGAAGAATCTCTGCTTCTGATACTGCAAGGCAGGATATTCTAGCTCAACCTGCCCTGTGTTTATCTTGCCTACCAAACCTGTGGCCAAAGTGTATATAGTAGAAGTCAAAGAAGATCTTCTGTAGCTCAAGAATGATGATAATGAAGATATTGTCCATTAGGTTTCATTCACTGTCCCTTTATTGGATTTTTAAAGCAGAAGCCTCAATCAATGTGAGTATCTCTTTTCTCTAAGTGTAACTCTGTACTAGTATTTCTTGCTGCAAAGTCAATGCAAATCCCTGTTCAACTCATTGAACCTTTGCATATGCTTAAAACTGTCAACACCTGCATCCTGATTGACTCAGACACTGACATCAACTGCCTGGACTGGCAATTTGTCCAGAAATATTGTCTTCCAACCACTTGGCTGGACAAACCTCTCCCCCCATTCACAATGTGAATAGAACTGTTAATTGCTCTGGTGGGATTAAATTCACCACCTCCCTCTTTGTTAATGTGGAAGGTCTTGTCCATCAAATGCTCTTTTATGTAATCTCCTGTAGATTGAACAATGTTATCCTAGGCTCCCTATGGCTCCATACCACATCTCCCATCATTGACTGATCCAAACAGACCCTCTCCATCCCTGAATCCACTGACCAATCAAAAGACCTCTATTTCTCTCATACTGCTGACCTCCGCTGCCACAACTCTTACTTCATTCCTCTAGTAGCACCCCCTCACCATGTTAACATCACCACCACCACTAATGCCTGACTCTTCAAATATCTTGACTATGAAACCCAAGACCAATACTGTGCCAAGATCAACAACACATATATTATGAACTGGATAATCTGCAAAGACTTCTGATACATCCCTAACACCACAGTGGCTCATCTCACCACCACCACAGAACTAGCCATTGCTGCTAAGAAAGCCAAATCCAAGGCCATCCTGCTGCCTGAATACACCCAATTTGCTGATACCTTCACTAAAAAAACCACCAACCATCTTCCTCCATCCTGCCTCTATGACCACACCATAAACCTTGACAAATCCTTTGTCCTGAAATTGGAAAGCTTTACCCTTTGATCCCAGATGAGCACAAAGCCACAGAAGACTTCCTCCAAGAAAATCTGGATGCCAGCAAGATTAGCCTGTCCAACTCCCCCCAAGCCTCACCATTCTTCTTTGTCAAGAAGAAGGATGGAAAACTATGCCCATGCCAAAACTACCACTACATTAATCAACATACCATCTGTGATGCCTACCCCCTACCTTTAATCTCCAACCTAGTAGACAAGCTTAAAGACACAAAGGTCTTCACCAAGTTTGACATTCATTGGGGCTACAACAATGTCTGCATCAAGGATGGTGACCAGTGAAAGGCCACCTTTATTACCCACAAAGGCCTCTTTGAATCCAATGTTATGTTCTTCAGCATAACCAACTCTCCACCCATATTCCAATGCTTCATAAATAACTTCTTTTACGATATGATTACTAAAGGTTGGCTCATCATTTACATGGATGATCTTCTCATTTTCTTCCCTGACACCAAGACCCATGAGGAGCATACTAAACATATCCTCCAATGCATGCAGGAATTGGACCTACACCTCAAACTTGAGAAATGTCAATTCACCATTGAGGAAGTAGAATACCTTGGCATGATTATCAAGCCTGGTCTTATTGCCATGGACCCCATCAAACTTGATAGTATCACCTCTTGGCCTACTCTGTCAACAGTCAAGGAAACTCGCTCCTTCCTTGGCTTCACCAACTTTTATCATTGGTTCATCCCCAACTATTCCACCATAGCTCATCCCCTTATCAACCTTACCAAGAAGAATGCTCCTTGGAAGTGGTCCTCCACCTACAAGGCATCCTTTGACACCCTCAAATGCCTCTTCCTCTCCCAATCTGTTCTTCACCTTCCTGATATCACTCATCCCTTTGCCATCACTACTGACACCTCCAAGTTTGCCTCAGAAGCTATCCTTCTCCAGACCAACACTAATGGCAACTGGCATCCATGTTCCTACTTGTCTCAGTTGTTTGCTCAGGCCAAACACAGCTATGATATCTATGACCACAAACTTCTTGCTGTCATCTATGCTTTCAAGTCCTGGCAACACTATCTTCATGGCTCCCCTTTCCCTGTGCAGGTTTTCACAGACCATAAGAATCTAATCTACTTCCACAAACCCTAGGAACTTAACTGACACCAGGTATATTGGCTTTTGGACCTTGCTGACTTTGATCTGAAAATGATCCATGTTCCTGGCAAACTCCTTGGTGCACCAAATGCACTCTCCTGCCACCCTGACCTTTTGCCACCTGATGATGATTACTTTGGTGTTACTTTGCTTCCCCCATTACTTTTTGTCAACCTCATTGATGCCACTATGACCCACCATATCCAGTCATCCTTGAAAGACGACCCCCTTGTCCTCCAGGCACTCCAGGCCATTAATGGCCACATTCTCTCCACTTTCTGCTCCTGCCTTGCTGACTGGCAACTGCATGATGGAGTTCTCCTCTATTGCAACTGTGTCTACATTTCTCCTGATGACTTTCTTCATTACTCCATCCTCCAATGATGTCATGACCATGAAACTGCTGGTCATTCAAGTTACCTCAAGACCCACCAACTTGTTGCTGCCAAATTCTGGTGGCCTGGCCTTGCATTCTACATCCACTGCTACATTGAAGGCTGCACCCACTGTCAACAGGCAAAAGCCAACACTCACCTCACTGTTCCCCCCATTACTCCTATAAAATCCTCTGCTTCATGCCCCTTCCAATAGGTTAGCTGTGATCTCATCACTGACCTTCTGCCCTCCTTCTTTTTTGACTCTCTCCTGGTTATGGTTAACCATGGACTTTGTTACGATTCACCCCTTTTCCTTGATATATTCTTATGGACACTATTTTCTTTTCTTCTACAATGACTCACTTCCTGTACATCAGCTGATTTTACTCACCACTTCCTAGTTATCATTTCCCTCCATCCAGTAACATTTCCTTCTCTACTTAGTCATATTTCTTCAACCATGTTCTACATTTTTCTTTTTCTATCTTGACAATAGTTTCCTTTTACATCCTTGGTCCATGCGCATTTCTTTTTCACTTAACTACTGGTCACACGCATATGTACACTCCAAGCTATTTCTTCTTGGCAATACACCAAGCTGATTGCCTACTATGAGTTTGTCTTATCATTCACCTAGCTGACCTCCTTGACCCCTCGCCCCCTCACAATCAATGCTTTCTACCTCAGTACTAGTCAGGCTTACACCTCTAACTCTCGTCATGCCCAGTCAAGCCTACACTTCTGCCAACACTGTCTTGTTAGTCCAAGACTACATCAGCAAAAGTGGACTGAGTCTGTGGACACTGTGTGACACTGTACAGCATGCTACAGTGGTCACAGTGTCACAAAAAGGTCCCCCTCTATGCAATAGATTACAGAGTCAGAAAAGCTGTGCAGTCATCACAGTCACAGCCCATTTGTGAGTGCTGTACAGTGCGCACAGTTGCAGCTCATCTGTGAGCACCACACAACCCCTACAGTAGTCTACAAAATTTTTCCTTTTTTTTGGGGGGGGGCTCATACTTGTTTGATTTGAGTAGTAGAAAACAATTGTATTAGTCTACTAATAATATCAAATACATGGTTATCATATTAGCTAGGGAGACGAGTGCTATGATGATGTTGTGATGATCGCAGTGTTGTGATCTTCATGTTGTCATCACCATGTCACCTTCCCCATGCTCCTGTCATGCCAGTGACGACATGGTGTGAGTGGTTGCACGTTGCTGTTGTTTGTCGTCACCATCACTGCACTTCTGTTGTCCTCATTAACAACACGGTGAGGACCAAATGGGACATGTCATCGTCGTCGACACAGTGCAGGGAGGGGCTGGGGATCACACACTGTGCCCTTGTCAGCAGGGCACATCGTTGTCATTGTCATCAATGTGATGGGGGCTGGGGGACATGTTGTCGTTGGGTGGCAGTAGTGGTAGTGTGGTCACTGCCACTGTGTTGCCTGTCGTTGATGTGGTGGGGAGGGCCTGGACATCACATCACTGTGCCCTCATTGTTGGGATGGGCTTGATGGGACACGCTAGTTGACAACACTCTTGGAGGGGCATCAACTCATCGTCATCATTGTCAACATGGTGGTGGTGGCTGCATGGTAGCTGTTGCTGCCATGTCATCCTTGTTGGGGACGTCAGCTTGTTGTTGTTGTTGTTGACAAGGTGGTGGTATGGCAGCCGCTGCCACCATTGTGTCATCCTTGTTCTCATTGACATGGTGGTGGCCGTGTGGTGGCCACTGCTGCTGCGTCATCCTCGGGGGGTAGGGGGCATCAACTCCTCACCATTGTTGGCATGAAGGTGGTGGTGGTGGTGAGGTGGCCGCTGTGTTGTCCTCATTGGCAACAGGGCAGGGGCATTGTCTTGTCACCCTTGTTATTGCTGTCATCAACATGGTGGTGGTAGCAGTATGAGCAGGGCTGGACATGCTGTGGTCATTGTCAGTGTGGTGGAGGGAGGGGCTGGGACATCACATTACCGTACCCTCATCGTTGTGACACGTTGTCGTCGTTGTCAACAATGCAGTGGGGGCTGGATGGGGCACATTTTCTTCGTTGAGAGGAGGGGCTGGGCCACTGCATTGTCATTGTTGTTGGCACTGTAGGGGCCTGCATTGTCATTGTCATCGATGCAGTGAGGGGAGGCGCTAGGACATCATGCCACTGTGCTCTCATCGTCGACATGGTGGGGGCTGGATGGGATGTGTTGTTGTTGTTGTCATCGGTGCAAGGAGGGGCTGGGACACCCTATCATCGTCCTCATTGTTGTTGACACAGTGGGGGACTGGACAGGATGTGTTGTCACCACTGTTGTTGGGGTGGCAAGAGACAAGTGGTCAGGCTTGAAATGATGTGACGAAGGCAAAGTGGTGTGGGGTAAGAAGTCATTAATTCATTAGTCACGACAAGTGTGACACAAAATGAACATGATTATGTAATACAACTCACCCAAAAAATCATAAGTCCTGGCCAGTTAGGCTAATTAGGGATTACTATTACTTGTACCTATGTAGTTACTATGGACCCTGTCAACACTGTGTGCTGTCGCACTGTGCCATCAAGCCGGTGTGCTGTACTGTGATGGACTATGACATATTGTGGGGCTAGGTGCCTGTCACATCACTCAGCTATAGTGCTGTCACACTGTGCCGCCGAGCTGATATGTCCCACTGTGATGAACTGTGACATGATGTGATGCCAGGGTCCTGTCAAATTTCTCAGCTGTCATGCTGTCAACTGCTGTAATCTACTATGCTGTTTTTGGTTGCATTCTGTAGTAATCTGTAGTAATACTGTAATATACTGTAACTCTGGACAGCCTGGGGTATAATTAGGGTTTTGCTGATGTACGCTTGCCCCTACCCAGGTCAAGCGTAATAGACTTACAAAGGGGGTAATTTTATGCCCTACTAAGAAGACTATCACTGTCAAGGGAGTAGCCTCCCTTTTTTTCCATAAAGTCTACCTGCACTTTGGACTCTATGACAAAATCATCTCAGATCATGGTTCCCAGTTCACCTCATCCTTTGCCAAAGAGCTCAGTTGTCTTTTGAATTATGACCTATCCCTCTCCACCATCTATCACCCTTAAAATGATGGGAAAACTGAACACATCAACCAAGAGGTTGAAATCTATCTCTGCATCTTCTGCAGTAGCTGTTACAATTCACCCCTTTCTTTCTTCTTTCTCTCATGGACACTATTCCCTTTCTTCTATGATGACTCACTTCCCATACATCAGCCAATCTTACTCATCACTTCCTAGTTATCGTTTCCCTCCACCCTGTAGCACTTTTCTCTCTCGCTTAGTCATATCCCTTTGACGTTGTTCCACAATGTTCTTTTCCTGTCTTGACAATAGTTTCCTGTTCCACACTTGGTCTGTGCACTTTCCCCTTTCCTTTAAATACTGGTCACACGCCCATGTACACTTTAAGCTATTTCTTCTTGGCAATATACCAAGTCAATCGCCTGCCCCAAGTTTGTCTCATCGCTCACCTAGCTGCCCTCATTGACTCCTCGCTTTCTCTCTCTCAAGTCTACTCCAGTCATCCAGTCCTAGTTAGGCTTATGCCTCTAGACCACTTCATGTCCAGTCAAGCCCATGCTTCTAACGACACTATCTCGTTAGTCCAAGACTATGCTCACCCCTACCTGGGTCAAGTGTAACAGTAGCAATCCCATGTCCTGGGCTGACAAAATCTCACATACTGAATTCACCCATAACCACCACCCCCACTCTGTCACCAGCAAATCACTGTTTTACCTCATAATGGGCTTTGAACCTCATACTTTGCCTTCTATTATCGCCAACTCCCCTCTACCCATGGTTAAAGCCCACCTTAAATCCCTCACCACTGCCCATGACAAAGCCCCTGCAGCCCATGAACTTGCTTGCCAAGTCATGGCCTCTTATTTGAAACAAGAATTCTCCCTCTTTTCTTTGGATGACAAGGTCTGGCTTGAGGCCAAGAACCTGCAATGCTTCATTGCCAACCTGAAGTTTGCACCCAAGTGAGAAGGCCCCTTTACAATAACCAAGGTACTATCGCCCATCATGTACCAACTCTGCTTGCCAAAGACATGGAAAATCCACCCTGTGTTTCATGCTTCCTTGTTATCACCCTATCACAAAAATCCCATCCACAGCCCAAACTTCCCAAAGCCACCCCCTGATCTAATAGAAAGCAAAGAAGAATACAAAATTGAGCGTATCTTACACCACCATGGAACTTCATTTTCCCACATGTTCCTGATCTGATGGAAGGGATATTCAGCCAAAGAAGACTCCTGGATCCCTGAGCAGGACTTGAAACATGCCAAATCTGCCCTGATAGAGTATAAGAACCTTCACCCCACCATCTTTGCTCCTTCACCCTTCCATCACCACTCCTACCAATCACCCAACCCATTGATGTTGAACTACAACTATGTCTACCACCAACATTTCCTTCATTTCCTCTCCTTTGTTGCTTAGCCCTTCTACTATAGATTTTGACTCTATTGCTCCTATTTCCTCATCCACAGTAGCATCCCCTGGCTGGGATTCCACCCCACTCCCTGCTAGAGAACCTACCCCCACACACCTGGCCATGCCCACTGCACCAGTCCCACCACCCATTTCATTTGTTGACATTCCCCAGTATGCTCACCGACTTCATGATGACTTCCCCAGTGCCATTTACATCACTAACCTCCACCACTTCATCACTGACATGGACCTAGCCATTCCCATTAACATCCATCTTGATATGGAATCCCTACTCCTTACCCTGTATTGTGCCTTCCTGCAAGTAGAATGCTTGTCTACTATTGTGGACACTACCAACTGGTCTGTTCCCCATTGGGTCTGGACCCTCACCATCACACTCCACGATAACTTATAGGGTGACCTTGCCATTATGGCCTTTCAGATAGGTTTTGGTAAATTCCTTTTAAAAGTTGACAAATATGTTCATGAGCTTGCCACCTGCAACCAGCACCCATTAGCCCTGACATGTCCTCCATACCCACCATCCACTCCATCCACATCATCCACCAAACTTACCCCCACTGAGTTAGCTGCCTTGGACTGTGCTGAAGTCATCCACACCAGAGGTCATGGGATGGTTCCTCTACTCTCCACACATCCTAGTTACTATGACACCTGTTTCAATTGCTGCTGCCTTGGCCATACTTGGGTCCACTGCCACATTTACCAATATCCCTTTTGCTTCAAATGGGCCCCTGTCCACATCCAACAGCATTGCCCTCTCCATTGCCCTCCTACTCCAAGGTCATCTCCTACCTCCACCTATTCTTCTGGCTCTACCTGACCCTTCAGCCCCACTCACCCTCATCCCTCAGCTTGCATCTCATCCAAGTAGAACACTTGTCCACCATGTTCTGCCATGCCTTTCCTGACATGCTAGCCCCATACTAAGCTGGCTCTGATCTAAATGAATGTGGTCCTCCATTCATCTTGTCCCCACTTTGGCTCTCTGGGTTGCCATTGGGAACTACCCATCTCCAGGTCTAATCAACCTAAAACTGGGAAGACTTGCAACCATTGAGTACTCTTGTTCTTATCCATCACCCCCAGATCTAGTATTCCACTGAACTTTCATTCTTTGTCCTACCCCTCATCCTAGCCTTCATGCTAAACCCACTGATCTGACGATCACTCCTGATCCATCACTTTTGCCCATCTATTCTACTTCTCCTTGTCCATGTATGCTCTGCCTTACTGGCTGATCCATTTGCTTGATTCTCCAAAATCTCTAGGCTGGCTTCCCATGCCTATTCCCCTTATTACTGCCCTCATTATTTTGGATGACCATTTCATGGTCTGAACATGCCATTCTGGATACTCTCATTTATCTTTGACCAGTAACTATCTTCTCACACTTGTCTTTTCCTGGAGCTTGAGTTTGATTGAGTTCAGTGCCTTAATTATACCTCAGGGGTAATGTTACAATTTATTCTTTTCCCCTATGTTGTTTCCTTTTATCATTCTTACTCTTCACAGACACTCCCTCCAACCTCTTATGTCCATACAAGAAAGACCCCTTGACAATATTGTACCATCAGTACTTAGTCATTGCTATAGTTGCTTGTATTCCTTGCCTTGTATCTTGTACATCCACCTGAATCCAAGTGCTCCTTGTTTCTGCCCCTTAGCTGTGCTAAGGCTTTATCCTCTCTAAGTCTTAGGCTTTCTTTTGATCAGCCTCTGTGTTGCTTCAATTGCCATCATTGCATAGTACCACTTGCCCCTCAAATTCTTGGCATCCCCTTGGGTTACCTAGTTGCTCTGTGTATCACAACCAACTCTCTACTGCTAGGAAAGCCCTATGGTCCCTGTCCCTTCGTCCTCATCCCTTCATCTTCATCTCTTCATCCTCATCCCTTTGTTCTTGGACTTCAGGTCCTTCAAGACTACAATAGTCCCTACCTGGTCTTATTGTAACAGGTGAGGATGAGATCTATAAAATAGATCTCCTCAAAGCCATGATAATGGCAAAAGATGCATGGAACTCGATAACCCTGGAATGCATCAAAAACTGTTGGAATCACACACATATTCAGCCATAAGTCATTTGTATTTCATATTCATGCTGCTCGGACTCCTGACACTTCTAACTATGAAAGTGAAAGTTATATTGACAGTGAATTGGGTCCCCTGGCTGAGTTTCCATCTTCCTCTTAATCCACCAACCCTTATGCTGATTCCATTGCATGGAACATCATTTGTGAATTTGCTATAATAGATCTGTCATTGCCAAGTGCAGAATGTCACCTTGAAGTGTTATGGTTGTATTAGTTTGTTATTTTGTATTGCTCTTTTCTTTTTTCTACTGTTAAACTCAGATCCTCCTAGGCAAAGAGTCTGGAGTTTCAAAATAATGAAGGTACTGAAGGGGTACAGAGCAGGTTGGGAAGGGGTGAGAACTCTTGGTATAGGACATATATGTCATGCTCTTGTATTTGTGGTCCTCAGAGTTGGAGGTCAGAGAGGAGAGTCTAAAAACTCAAGAGAATCAGGAGAAAGTTATGTTGATATTTGAACTGAACCATCTACAACAAATTTACAGAGTTTATATACTCCAGAGTTACACCAGATTGATAAGCCAGAACAGAGTATTACCAGAACATTACAAATTATTAATAAGACGGAACAAGGGACTAAGTATGTAAGACAGGAGTACAAATACTGAAGTACTGGAGCTATGCAAAGCACAGGTCTATCAAAGGAGAATAGAAGCGAGACTAGTACAAATGGAGTAAGTGAGAACAAGAATGTACAAAAGGGAAACAGAAATGGTTTGAGGATCAGGCAACCCAAGGATAGGGGAATATGCCCAGAGTTGGGATGGAATTGAGAAGTGGAGACCAGAGTTGGACTTGTGAAAAGTGGCATATGACACCTACCTTGACCTGGAGCCTGGCTGGGAACACTATTTGCTAATCATATCACTGACCCAACAGCACCTTTTCTTGCTTATCTGATCCCACACCATTTTTTCTGTTCCTACCAGAAGGGGTTTTCAGGATTGTTCCCGATATTTCCCCTTACATATTTCTACAGACAGCTTATCTCCTCAGCCACATCTCTCATGATGGCCTCATAGCTCCATTACCACACACTGCTCATTGACATATGATTCAATCTGCAGCATTTCTATGCAATTCCATCATATTCTCTTACTTGTGTATTGACTCATATACAAATATACCACTGCTGCATGTACTATACAGTATTCTTGATCTGCACAATACTAGTGTACCATTTTGAACCATCCCTCCAGACTTCTCTAAGTCTCTGCATGCTTCAGAAGTGCTCTGTCTGTACCAAGGCTTATTCCCTTGTGCATGCCCTTCACTACCTTTACATCACCTTTGGATTGAATATTGACCACTGTTGCAGTCGTCTTGTTATACACTTCAGTATTTCTTTTCTCTTTTGACTATTCCAATCCTAACCAATATTGGGAGCATTATATCTTCATCATATCACTGACCCAGCACCATCTCTATCCCACCTTCTGGCCCCAAGCTGTTTCTTCAAATCCTACCAGAAGGGGCTCTAGACTTCTTTCTTAATCATTTCATACATTTCCATCAAACAGCCTTTCTTTTGGTCACCTCTCTCATGACAGCCTTGTCTTTCCATTACATCTCACATTACTCAGCTGTGTATATTATTCCACAGTAGTTCTATGTGATTCTATCACATTCTGATGCTTACATACTACTAAGTACTTATATCTCACTACATGTACCATAGCTCCCTATTCTTAATTTATACAATACAAGCATATTATCTTGACTCATCTTCTCTGGACTTCTATAAGCCTCTGCATGCTTTAGAAGTGCTCTGTCTGTGCCAAGGCCACTTCCTTGTGCATGCCCCTCATTATCCTTGTTACCTCAGATTGATCATTGATGACTCTCAACAGTCCAGATTTCATTGCATACACTTCACGTAACAACCACTCTTGATGTTCCAGATCTCATTGTGTATGCTTTGTGTAACATGAAGCATATCTTGGCAATTATTTTATTGACACAGACTGGCAATCCACCCTACAGGCTGTCATGAATGCTAAGGGGAATACTGAGGTTGCTTTGACAGCTTTCAAAGGACTTAAAGAAGCTGCCAAATGCCAACCAGGACTCAAGATTTGAATTTCACACCATCAAAAGAATTTCCCCCTACTGAAATCAGTGGAGAAAAAGCTTATGCAAGCTATTGCCACCCTCAAGTTACAAAATCATATTTTCAGCACTCTACCAACTGTAGATGACATTTTGGATCCTCTCAAAGAGGTCAAAATCCACAATTCCAAATTCTTTTCAGATGGTGAAAAAGGTGAAAAGGTGATTATGGAACAAGTGAAGCACAAGATGGCTGTGGCAAGTGATGAGATCATTGAGATTGATTCTAACAAGAATAAGAACTGCCCAGGAGTGCCATCAAGGACAGAGACAATGGCTTTGTGCAAGAAGCTTATGGATGCAGTATTGGAGCATGGTGAGGCTAAGAAGATCCTGGAATTGTCAAAGCCTTTGTCTCATCTTCAAGCATGCTTGTGGCAACTTGAATTTGCCAGCTTAAAACAAGTCATGTTGGACAGGTACTATCTGAGCATGTAGGTTTATACTTGGTTAACATCAAACAGCAGGATTGCTGTGACAGCCATGTCACATTTGTCACTTGTCACTATAATGAATAATCATAATAATGCATAAGATTCTGTTATGCCTGACCCAGATAGAGGCGAGCATAGCCTTGGACTACAAGACAATATTGGCTGAAGCATAGGCTTGACAGGATACAGAGTTACCCTAGAGACATAAGTCTGACTAGAAGGGACTTAGTGGTGGAGGAAAGGGGCAGGGTGGAGGAGTGAGGCTAGATGAACAATGAAACAGACTCAAAGTAGACAGATTGCTTGGTATATTGCCAAGGAGAACTACACTAAGCAACAAAACCAATGCAATGTTTGTATCATTTTGATTGATGAACAAATATCTAGAGAACTATTAAAGCTATGGTCATAAACCAAGGTATCATTAGATAGCCCTAATCAAGGGCTTTCCAAAAATATATACATTGCTTAGGTAATTCTTACTGTAT